>QEPC01009440.1:3091574-3105734 GCA_003113815.1 Sphenodon punctatus | reverse complement strand
TAGAGCGCGTTACAGTAGTCGAGCCTCGAGGTGACGAAGGCATGGATGAGGGAGGCCAGGTCCGGGCCGGAGACATACGGACGCAGCCTACGCACTAGATATAGATGGCGGAAAGCAGCCTTAGCGACTGCCTCCACCTGCCGCTCCAGACGAAGGTCTGCATCCAGTATCACCCCCAGACTCCGAACCTGCTGAGCTATAGGAGGGCAAACCCCCCCAACTAGGGGGGCCACCACCCCCTTCGTTCTCCCCACCAACATCACCTCCGTCTTATCAGGGTTGAGCTTCAGTCTGCTCAGCCGCATCCACTCCGCCACGGCCTCCAAACGTTGGGACAGCAATGAGATAGTAGGGTCTGGGTCAGTAGAAACAGAGAGGTACAGCTGAGTATCATCAGCATACTGGTGACACCGCACCCCGAGCCTTTTCACAACCTCCCCCAAGGGCTGCATATAGATGTTAAACAACAGAGGACACAAGATCGAACCCTGCGGAACGCCACACGATGCTTCCCCCCCCCCCCCGGTTCGGTGTTAGGGCGGGTGTTCTGCTGGTCAGGGGGTCCGTGCAAATGGCCAGTGGTGGTGGTGGGGGATAGGTGTTCGCTCGGTGTTTGTCTGTGTGAACACCGCGGGCAATGTGTAGGGGTGCATGCATGCTCCTGCGCAACGCCCACCTCCACCCATCACTCACTCATCTCCACCCACCTTCACCCACAGAGTCCTCCAGAAAACTGGAGGAGGCCCCGTGGATGGAGATAGGTGGAGGTGGGGTGTGTGTCCATGTAAAGGGACACACACACACCTCCACACACCGTGCCAGAACACCCATCCCCCCACCCCCATCTGCGTAAACATGGTCTTAGTCTTTTGCAATTTTAACATGCTAGTTGTCTAGAACCAAGAAATAAAAGCCTGTGTCTCACTGGCACTTCATATGAATCATGCTTTATTATACACAGAGAACAAATAAAAAGCCTGATTGAAATCAGTGGAAGGAATGAAATTGGTTTTACTTGGCTTTGGGTTTGATCCTAGTTGAATTTATCATTACCTCATTTTGTATATTCTCCCCCCCACCCCCAGCCTTTTTTTTTGGTTCCTACCTTTGTTTCATTTTGGGAAGTTTGGATTTTAACTGGTTTTATTTATGTACATTTATTATATTTGATTGCATGTGTTGTAAGCTGCCTTAATCCCCTTTGGATGGGGGAGGAAGAGAGTAAATAAATAAATAAATAAATAAAATTATAATTTTGATTTTTGAATTGCAAGGTTTTAAAGCTGGGATTTTTTATTCTATGTTTTGCTTTATCCAATCATGTTTAGTTCCATGGACACAGTGAACAGTCTAAATGGTAACAATTTGTAGCATTTTTTCTATGAACTTCACAATATAACTCAAGTTTCTGAGTCAGAATCCTCTTATCCTGACTATTTTTTATGGTATCACTGGCCTAGTGAAAGTATGAAAACCATTGGGCTGCTGTAGTGATAGGCGTTTCCTTCCTATCCTTCCTCCATGTTCTCTCTGTACAATAATGAATTAGTGGATGCTTGTATTTTGACATTTCTGAATAATGCGGCTTTATATGTTCACAGGAGATGGAAAAGAAATTAATGTTTCATTTAGTTATGGATGTAATTGTGTTAGCAGCAAATGCAAAACAGGTTACTGGAAAACAGTCTTAAGGGAATTTACAGGCAATGAGCAGTTAATGAAATATGAGCAGTACAAGGCTTAATAATAGTCAACATTATGTTATGGGAAGTTCATATCATCTGCACGGCAGCGGTGGATTATGTGCTCTAATTCACCAACATCTCACTCTGATTGTACAGCAGGTGTGAAAATGTTAAGCAAGAAACAGTGGCACTGAAATGCTCATGTTGAAGCTAGATAGATTATCATTTTTTTCTGATGACATCTCTTCAAACTTTTAGTCTTGTCGCCAACATGGGTGAAAGGAGCTACTTGACTTCATACTGTCTTCATATTCTGATTCCGGTGCCTGTTGTTAACTATCTCTTGCTCCCAGTCTCACTCTTCGTCTTTGTGCATACTATGCAGATCTCTCTTCACACACGCACACGCACACGCACACGCACACGCACACGCACACGCACACGCACACACACACACACACCAGTTTTCTTCCAAGGTTACACAAATAATGAATACAGAGAAAAAGGCAACTCAGAGGACTGCATAGACTGTCACTCTAGTCTGATTCCCTATTCTCTAGGTATAAAGTTTAGGGGATGTCAGAGGGACTTAAGACTCACATACAGACCAGAGGTGAGCCAGCAACTGTGGAAAATGGAAAGGATGACAAATAGCTGACAGGTAGCTTTTAAAGTATCAGAGGATTTCTTGCTACTCATGTTTCAATTATATTTCTATGTTTGAAAACTAAAAAGATATTCCTTACAATATAATAAATGGGGTTTTATATGGTGATTATTCATCTGTTACAAAGTAGGGATAAATACATAATGGTTAGATGAATAAATGATCACCCTGTACATTACTAGTATTAAAAATGTAGGGGGATGGGGCATATGATTTGTGAGCCATAGGCCCTTTCCACATGGGTGGCACCTACACTAGAACATGGTGTTCTAGCATGGGTGTTGCCTGCATGAATCCCATGGGTCCTGCACACACGCATCCCGTCTCATGGAGGCAGTGGAAAAAATGGAGGTGTCTCCATGCGTGGTGATGCATGGGGATGGGGGTGTGCGCCCATCTGAACCCTTCACCCACCCACCGCATGCAGACCATGGTTCACACTCACTCCCATGTAGCCATGACTCATGTGAAAATGGTCATTTTACATTATTTGCACCAGCCAGGGGAGGGGGGTGTCAGTGTTCGCACTGGTCTGTGTGTGGTGGGTCGGGGGAGGGTGTACACATGCACGCACCCCCAACCATGGCCACAGTTTTTTCACAAGACACACCCATGCATGAACACCCAGATTTCTGGGTATTCATGTATGGGTGCTCCCCATGTAAAAAGGGCCATACTTTTTGGAGGAGGATGAGATGGTTGGAGAGGGGTTTAAAATGGCAAAAAAGGGTGACATACTTTATTACTAGTCTCACACTTTCTAATATGTGCTATAAAAAAAGTAAGGAAGTCTGTGGGCAGTGACTCTCTCAAACATATGTGATCTGATCCGATATGGCTGTCTGGATGCTACTATGGTATAAAAATCATGACACACACAAAAACCATGGACAGTGTTTAGCTCAAAATAACCATATGAGCTGTACAAAAACGGATATACACCAAATTTCCATAATATGACCTCTCTGTATGCTGATTTCTGCATCTTTCTCACGCACTTTTAAAGATGAATGGCTCCTATTGGAGTTTGGTGTCAATGTCCAAGGGCATATATTTTCATTCATTTTATTTATGTTCTAGACATGGGAGTCTAGCAGCCTTGTTGTGTCTACTGTTCAATGTATGCCACTTCCTAACTGTTTAAAAATAGTTATAGAAAATAGTCTCTGGTTTTCTAGGCGACCCTCCATCCTAACAATGGGGGCGATCCCATGCCCTGCATATCCAAATATATAAAAAAATTAAGTACTTCTATTATCTGTTTTTTGATTAACTCATTCCTTTGGGATATCAGTGCCAACTGGTATGTTGGGTTGGAAAACTGAAAAATCAGCATGAATATGAAAAAAATAATAATGACTGGAAGTAGTTTTCTGGGAGTGGAAGTTTACTTTTGAGGACTGAAAAGTTGATTTTCCAGGATGGAAAACCAATAAATGTCTTAAGAGGTTAAATTGCCAAAAAAGTAAATAATAATAATAATAATAATAATAATAATAATAATAATAATAAATAAATAAAAAAGGGACCAAAAGTAATTTTCTGGTACAAGAGTTGCCATAAAATTGATGGAAGTTGACAAAAAAACCCACCAATTCATTGATGTCAGGAGTCAGCATATCACCCAAAAAGTTTTTTAAAATGGCACTGCAAGTTAACATTCCAGTACTGGACGTTGACATTTCAGGTTATCAGATTCTCAAATTGGGTTACAATTGGGTACTGATCAGTACTTCATGTTGTCAGGTCGATTCGGGTACCAGAGAGGCCTGAAATGAGAAATCTCAGCGAGTCCTGTTTCTATTGGAATCAGGACATTTGCTGACATTCATGCAATGTGGAAACTTACTGGATTTCCTGCTGTTTTTGCCCTTTCCCATTATTTTTCACAAGTTAAACGGGGCTGCTAAGGGCCGGTCCCTGCGTGCACCCCTGTGGAGATGAAAATGTGCCAACTAAACATTGGAGAAGTGATGTAAAACTGCTGTAAAACTGTAGTAAAAGTCTTGAAAAGTGATGAAAAAGTCCCAGAAAGTGATGAAAAGTCTTGGAAAGTGATGAAAAGTCTTGGAAAGTGAGGAAAATGATGTCAACATGGCAGAATTGCATAATCATTGGAAACTGATGAAGTACCGATGGATTCGCACAAGCACTCCTGAAAGGTCGGTATTTTCCTTCAGAACATTTCCCCCCGTCTCGGCTCTAATACTGGAAATTCAATGGGTATACCCATTTTTGCAGGTACTCATTTCAGCTCTAAACATTAGTTAGGTCAACGGACACTACCATGAAATCCTTGACTTCTGTCTCCCCAGTTACAGTATCTGGGTTTAGTACCTGTACTTCCATTGCTCTGGAGAAACTCTGTTTACATGCACTGATATGGGAACTGGTGTGAGAGAATTACTTGTGTTGAACTGGAGAGCAAATTGCTTTGGAATGTGTGCCTAAATGTTCTGAATCAGGTGTACTCACAGGCAGTTTACCCTTTGAACAGACAGTATAATGTGCTGCAGATGGTCACGTGGAAAATTCAAGCAGATAATGATAGTGTCCAGGATTCGGATCAACTCTGACTGAGGGAACAGAACTCTTGCTTGCTTTGGAAACTCTTAATGGCTCATAGAGTTATTGACTGGCTGAGCATTGTTCCATCAATGCATTTTTATTTTGAAACTAATAAATAATCTCAGTTTGGATAGGATATATTTCAAATATTACTAATCATTGCTCTGACTATTGTTAAACACAATGATAGGAACGTTATTCATAATAAGAAAAGAGGACTTTGAAAGGTAATTGGACTGTGGGGAGATATAAGGAGCTGCCTGAGTCAGAACAATGGTCCATCTTAGCCCAGTATGCCTGTCAAAGTCCTCGAGGAATACACACCAGCTTAGATATTTACCTTCAGCCATCCCCTCTTGCACTATCAGGGTTCTCCTTGCTGTGGCTACCTGCCAACCTCAGAGGTGGATACTTTGGGTGATTTCAAACGTTACGAGTCACCACAGTGGATTCCCAGCAGCCCAAACCCCCTCCCCCCGCGGTCAAAGAAGGCACCGAACAGATGTGATGGGATTGGGACCACGGCAGGGAATCGGCCTGGCAGATCACAGGCCAGGGCAGCACAACAGACATGATGCCAATTCCCGGCCATGGTCAAAACACCAGAAGGCACCGGGGAGGGACGGGACAGAGACATGGCCAGCTGAGGGCAAACAAAGCCAAAATCACCAAAAGGGAACACCCACACAAGGGAAATGGGAAGGGAGAGGGAGGAGAGTCACTGGGGCAGTGCACACAACAGGCCCAGGGAAAATGAGCTCACAGCGGAACACACAGCACAAACACACGCCCGGGTGCACACACATCTGCACAGAAAAGGAAGGGAAGGGGGCACACAGTGGAACAGACAACACACAGGGAACATCAGGCATAGGGGGAAGGAAGGGGGGGCGTGGAAAGGGAGTGGGGGGATTTGGCCCAGGGCAGGACAAGGGGAATGGCAAACAGAACCCCCACAACAGTACAGCCCACACAGGCACCCCCAAAGCAACACAGCCAGTCCCAGAATGGGGGGAACCCCAGGGGCACAGCACAGTCACAGGGGGAGGCCCCAAGGACCGGGGAGCAGACTGGAAATGGTCCAGGAGGCCGACAGGGATCCCAAATGCCAGCCAGGGTGTGATGGATGGGATGGAGGCGTGATGGAGATGAGGAGCAGGGCAGCCAGTCCTGCAACACACACCCAGAGGCCTTGGAACCCCACAGTCACATAGGCACTGGGGGGGCGGGCACAGGAGGGAGCAAGGCCAGATCAGGAAGGACAGCAGCACCCGAGCCGCCGGGTGCTGGTACACAGTTCAGGACACAGCCACAGGAGAAGGCAGTCATGGAGGAGAACACCTATTGCAGAGGCGGACAGAGGGTGCCTGTGGATGGGGCCCAGAGCCACAGCCAGGGGCAGCGGAACCCCAAGACACAGCCAGCACAGCAGTGAGCCAGGAACATCAGGGAGGGAAGGGGCAGCAACTCACGGTGCTAGGGCGGAGGTGGGAGCGCACACCAGGGCCAGTATCTAGGGCCAGGAAGGCACAGGGGGGCCTCACAGTCAGCTGCAGGGGCCCACGAAGGGGCCCGGGGCTGGGTGGCCCACCAGGTGCACAAAGTGGGGCCACTGAAGCATGCCCTGATGGTACTCCAGTGCAGACATGCGGTGGGCATCCAGGTAGTATGCCTTGAAGGGGTCCTGGGCAGAGAGCCCCACCTGCACATCGGATCGGGACCACACACCGGCCAGCACCACCACCTCCACTTCAGAGGGCTCCAACAGGCCATAGTCTTCAGGTGGGGGCCACGAAAGGTGACCCAGCTCCAACAGGTGGTGATAGATCACCCCGGGGGACTGCTGGTAACCTCGGGCCCCGTGAACACAGTCAAAGAAGGACACAGCCAGGGCAGGGTCCCCCTCTGACAGGCAGGACGTGTAGCCAGACAGGCTGCACACAGAGAGGGTGGACATGGTCTCTGCAGCCGACCACCCCACATGTGAGCACCTCATCTCTGGGATGTGCCCATCAGGAAAGGGACACAAGCCCAGTGCCTCAGCATGCAGCTGGCAATCGCAGGCGCTCGCCACATGGCCATAGTACCAAAGTCCGGAGCTCATACTCTCATAGGCACCTATGAGACTGTCTGGGAAGCTCAGGAGCAATTGCACAGCCAGAGAATGTCAGAGGTCACACAGGGCCATGGTCTCATGGAAGGTCCAGCTACGTGGGGCACCCGGGGTGCTGGGGCCTGTGAGCCCGAGGTAAGCACGGCCAGCCATGGTCCAGCAAGTGCCTGAGACTAAACATGATGAAAGGGGGGCCCCCACAATCCCTGGAGGGATGGGAGAGGAAGCCTGGGAGCTCCAAGGCCAAGCGATAAGGGCACAGGCTGCAACATTGTATGGATACAGAGTGAGGCGTGGGGTGAGGACCCAGCCCAGCTGCTGGAACAGAGCACACAGACAGGGCAGCCTACACACTAATCAGGGTGCCCAGGACAGCAGGCAGCCGACACAGAGAGGTGGGAGGTGATGACAGCAGGAATGCAGCTGCTGCCTGCACATGCCCTCTAGAGGGCAGGACCCAATGCGATGCCCCCTGCCAGGAAGGCATGTGTGGGCAGTGGGCTTCCCGCAGCCTCCCTGGCCTGCTGGCCCTGTAGGAGGTGGGCCTGCTGGTCTTGGGGGCTTCCAGGGCGACCCAGGACCCTGAGACCGGTTGGCTGGGTGCGACCGGGGGGTGGGGCTACACTAGTCCCAACCTACAACAGGTGCGGCCCCAACCCACCCAGGGCCCCCATCACCATGGAGCTGGGCTGATTGGGCACCTGTGGGATGCACCTAGCCGTGTGTGCAGAGTGGTACTGCTCCCACACAGACCTTCTGCGCATCCAGACTGCAGAGGTGCACCTAGCCACCCGGCTGCACGTGTGCATGGCCAGGAGCACTGCAAGGGCCCAAAGAGTCCATCATGGGTGCAGACACTCCCTGGCCCACCTCAGGGCCCAGCAGGTGTCCGGGGCAGCCCAACTGGGCCTCCTTCGTGCCCGGAGCCGGGCTGCAGCGCTCTGCGAGGCAGTCAACTGGCTCCAGTGGTGGAGGGAGACCATGGGGTGAGCAGCCCTGCTTGCAATGCCCATAGATTGGTGGGTATGGGTCATGGAGCGGGCACAGGGGTGGTGGGCCAGGGCCTTTGCCCAATGGGACATGGCCGCCTGGAGACTGCACTTTCGGATGGACATGCGTATCCTCCTGCGGCTCGTGGAACTACTAACAACCTGGCTGGAGTGGTAGGCCACCCCCATGCAGACCCCTATACCCATGATCCAGTGGGTGGCCATCGGGGTCTGGGCCCTTGCAACACCCAACTCCTGCCGCTCCATCTCGCAGCACTTCAGAGTTTTTTATTTTTATTTACTTATTTATTTAAAATTTATATCCCGCCCCTCTTGCCCTCAGGGCAGCCAGGGGCAGTGAACAACATTCAATAAAAACAATACAAAATTTTAAAACAATTTAAAAATACAATATGTGGGGAAACCCTGCACCCCACCCCACCCCTACCCCTC
The DNA here is from genome assembly GCA_003113815.1 of Sphenodon punctatus. Taxonomy (NCBI): domain Eukaryota; kingdom Metazoa; phylum Chordata; class Lepidosauria; order Sphenodontia; family Sphenodontidae; genus Sphenodon; species Sphenodon punctatus. The sequence goes on along the minus strand of QEPC01009440.1, from coordinate 3,097,259 downwards.
GCCAAAAGCCTGACGGAACAGCCAGGTCTTACATACATGCCAAAACAGCAAGGGGCCCGGCGTTGGGGTGAGCACCATTGCTGGGATCCTGTGGGATGTCTGCGAGGCAGTGGAGGGCATGTTCCTGGACCGAGTGATCCAGCTGGTGGACCAGGAGACTGTGATGGCCAGCTTTGCAGCTGGGGGGTTCCCCAAATGCATGGGCACTGTGGACGGCACCCACATAGCGATCCTGCACCCATCCACTGGAGAGGCCTCGGAATATGTCAACAGACACGGGTACCACTCCCTGCAGCTCCAGGCAGTTGTGGACCACCGGGGTTGGTTCATAGACATTTACATGGCCACTCTGGTCACAGTCACGATGCCCGGATCATGACCATCTCCCCCTTCTATGCACAGATGTACCGCGGAGACTTCGCAGACATGGGGATGACCCAGATTGAGGGGGTGATGATGATGCCCCCCTGCATCCTGGGAGACCCAGCCTACCCACTTACCTGCTGGCTGATGAAGGTGTATCTGGTCACCAGGAACCCAGGGTAGTCGCTCTACAATACTTGCCTGTGTGCAAGCAGGACCATGGTCGAGAGGGCCTTTGGGGACCTCAAGCAGCGCTGGAGGAGCCTCATGGGACGGTTTGACTACACGGTGGAGACCTCTTCCCTCATGATCAGAGCCTGCTGCGTGCTGCACAATGTGTGCGAAACCAAAGTGGCTGCCCTCAACTACCCCATGCCCCGGCGCCCTCCTGGCCCCATGCCTCTCTATGTGAATGCTGAGAACCCACGGGAGTAAAGATATGCAAAGCGCATCCGTGACGCCCTAGTGAGGTGGATCAGCTGGGAAGCCGAGGCATGAGGTGCACACCCCTGTCTCCACCTCCTTGGGGTCCCAGCCAGTGCCCTGGGTGCACCCCTGTACAGTCACCAGCCCACCTACTGGCCCGGGCCCATGAAATGACCAATGGAGGATATAGTTGTGCCTATACTTTTATTTCTGCACACAGGTACATGTGTCCCCACCACCACCCACCTCCCTGTGCCATGCTCCCCCCCTTAGACCGCTTTCCCCTTCCCCCCTCTTCCCCCCTATCCTCCACATCTCTGGGGCCTCCCCCTTGGCCACCCTCTGGTCACCGTGGAGCTCTGGGAGCTTCCTTCGCCCCCGCTGTCTGTGTCCCCAACTGTGTCCTGAGAGGCCTTGGTGTCCTGCGGGTCGGGCTGTGGTGGGAGGGCGGGCGGGCCCAGGACCGGAGGGGCCCCCGTGGCTGGTGGCTCCCTCCTGAAGCCTACAAAGACCGGTAGGCAGAAGCGTGACCCCAGCGAGCGTGCCAGCAACTGGGGCAGTGGCAGAGCAGTGGGGGTGCAACGGGGCCCAGCATGGGGGCTGGGGCAGGCAGGTTTCATGGCGGGGTGACTGCCATGACATAGGCACTCATAGTACCTGCATGTAGGAGTAGCAAAGAGTCTATGTCATGGGACTGGTCCATCTTAGTGGCGTGCTCCCTGACTATCCGATCTATGGCCTGTTCCAGCCGCCCGAATGCCTCCACCTGCCTGCTGTGCTCCCAGAACTCCCGCCTCCTTTTGAGATGCACCTCCACCTGCAGCCTCCTGTCCCTGGCCTCTGCCTGCGGCCCTTTTAGTGGCCACCTCCATGTGGTCAATGGCCTTGATCATCCTCTCACCCTGCTCTGTGGTGGAGCAGGGTGACTCCACCCTGCGCTGCCGTACCTGTGCCCAGTGCTCCCGCATTCTTTGAGCCGGGGACATGGGTCCGCCTTGCTGCTCCACAGCAGGTTGCCCTGTTGGGGTGCATAGTAGGGTTGGGGTGCATGGTTAGTCACCCCAGACATACACCCCCTTCTGTGCCACAGGTAGGGGTCCCTGGGCCCCCCTTCCGGGGGTGGAAGACCCCCTTTCAGCCTCCCCCTGTGGCCAGCCCCACCCCAGGGTCCGGTTTCCCCACCCTGGCTCCCCGGGCTTCCCTCCCTTGTCGTGTTGTCTTACCTGGGGCCTCTGGTTGCTCCTGGGGCTGCTTGCCTCCATTCCCCTCTCCAGGATATTGCAGGTGCCGGGGTGTGCCATGCCCTGTGCGGAAATGGGGATGGGTGGGTGGGGTTCGGTGGTCCGTGTCCCCTGGCAGACCCCGGGCTACTTCTTTGGGGCCCGGGGTGTTGGGAGGGTTGCTGAGAGCGGCCCCATGGCCCATGTGCCCCCTTCCCCCCCTCAGGCTGTCCCCCCTGGTCCAGGTTCCATTCCATCCATCAGCTTACCCTCTATGTCAGTCTCTGAGCCCTCCAAGGCCGGCCCCAGTGTGGCTGAGGTCCGTCTATGTCCACTGGCTGATGGTGACCAGGGTGCTGGCCTAGGATTCTCCCACTAGGGACTACAGCTGGGGGCTCTGGGGACTGGCGTGTGAGGGGAGCCTGCTTGTCCTCGAGGTCCCGGGGCATTCCTCTTGGGGGCGGGGCTCCTGGAGCCTGGGTCTTCTCCAGTGGCAGTGAGGGGAGGGGGTGTCATGGAGAAACATAGGGTCACACACGTGTAACATGGGACTACATGTAGACTACAAGTCTGACAAATATGAAATGCAAAAGGTTCCACATGTATGTAATATTGAAATTGAGAATGGTAAAACTCAAATTAGGACTCTGAGAACTGCACAACTCAAATTAGGGCTCTGAGACGTCACCAGGCTACAGGAAATACAAAGAGATACCAAAATGTGTATTGGGGGCCAGACCAAAGGCCAGAGACATTTATATGTTAATGTAGGCTGACATTGCCTACATACAAAGAGACACAGAGAAACCGATAAGAGGACAAAGGAAATTCTAGAAGCCTGGAGAACATATGAGGAGTTTTCCTCTAGGAGATATAAGGAGAAGTATCTCTGGGGGGAAGAGAAATTCTTGCAAAGCTCTTCCAAAGCCATCTTGATGATCTACATGTGAAAGCCTGCCAGCCAGCAGTTGGTCTGCAGAAACATGAGGTGAGAAACATGATTTTGCGCTTTACCAACTAAGAAGCCAGCGTCCAGTCATTCTACCTTTATGACTGTGAAACCAGAACTTCTGGACCTGGGTAGGGTAAGATGCGTAATTTAGGAACTCAGTCAGTATAGGTTAGGAATGCGTTATATTTACCTTTGGTTTCTAATAACCACTCTGTATCAACTAGGTGTGAGACTTCACCCAAAAAAACAGATACCGGTTTTACCGGATACCAGTTCCCAAAAACCCAGTTTACCAGATTAGAACCGGTATACCGGTACCGGTATTTTTACATTGATTTCAATGGGGAACTGTCCCCATTGAAATCAATGTTGAAAAAACCCCACACTTTCCCTCCACCGTCCAGACCCCCACCCACCCTGCCCAGCCTGGATTTAAAAAAATTTTTTTTTAGCCCAAAGTCCCTGTTAGTATGGGCTCTGAGCTGCTGCCGCACCAGCAGGTAGTAGGGTGATACCTGGGGTGGGGGGTCGTTTAACACCCCCCATCCCAGGGATCACCCTACCCCCCCACCCAGAGATCACCTACCATTTGTGCTCCGAGCAGCAGCAGCGGCTGCATGGCGGTCCGGCGGCTTCAGCGCTGGCTGGCTTCAGCACTTGAGTAGGCCTACCGGCGAAATTTGGAAGTTTTTATTATTAGTTTTTGCCTCTTTAGCAAATCTCTCTTCAAGTTGTCTCTTGGTTTGCCTTATTGACATTTTTACATCTAATTTACCAGTGCATATGCTCTTTCCTCTTTTCCTCATTAGGACTAGCTTTCCATTTTTTAAAGGATGCTTTTTTGGTTTTAATAACAACATTTAGCCACGTCGGCAGATGTTTGGTCCTCTTGCTACCTTTTTAAAATTGTGGAATAGTTTTAAGCTGGGTTTCCAAGATGGTGTTTTTAAATAGTCTCCATGCCTCTTGCAGACATTTAATCCTTGCAACTGCTTCTTTTAGTTTTCATCTAACTAACATTCTCATTTTAGCATGTTCTCCCATTTAAAAGTAAAAAGCTACTGTGGTCGAGTTTTGTTAGAACCTGGCTTCTAGACTACATTCTTCAGAGCTGGAACCCTTGCTTCCTGTTTGGATAATGTTATGCACACAGAAATATATCTTACTATTAAAATATTGAATCAACACTGTAGTAGGCATAATACTTGGAAAGGTTAAATATTTTTTGATGGCAAGTACATTAGTGTATACATGCTCAGAAGAAACATGCAATAAAACACTCAGGTCTGAATTTGGGCACTCCATAGTTTTAACTCTTTAAACAACTTCACAAAGAGCAAAGCTTTTATATGTTTTATAAGCTGTGACATGAGCACAAAAGGTGAGGCATTTTCTGTAAGAAGGGATTACGGGGCATACGTGTGTCAGAGCAAAGCTGTCTTAACATGCCTTTTTCTTCTAGGATGAAAGTAAAGGCTTTTGGTACTGCCATTCAGGAGTGTTTGACAGAAATTTAAAATGACAATTATGTTTTTGCCTTGGTTACCCAGATAGATTGAAATAAGGTTCAGCAACCAATAACTCTTCGCTGGATGATGGCCCCACTTCTGGGTATACTACTCCTGAACGAATCAAAACACAATACAGGTGATTTCCTGCTGCAGATGTTGTGTGCAAGGAGGCAATCACTATAAATAACCAAACCCTGTCATGTCTCAGTAATAAAAGTGCATTTTCTCTCTGCTCACGTGGCATTTGGTCTACGGACAATATTATTCATCCGTTGCTGAATCTTTGTGATGCAGAGCTTTACAAACCTTAATTCCTTTACTGTGATAGGTGCAGATACAAATATGTGACTGTTCCAAATACAGCAGATTGAATAAGTCACAATAAATAATTTATTCAGTGAACTGAATAATTTTTCTGCTTCATTCATTCATTCATTCATTCATTCATTTTGATTTTGATGCTTGTGATTTGTCTGCAAACAGAGCAATTACATTAATATAATATTCAGTTGTAACAAGGAATCATGGGTTAATAATTATGATAGGGCATGGTTATGATGAACAGTTGATATATGTGCTTTGCAATAAGCAGCAATATTTGTAAGGAAAAGTGAAATCTATAGGTGACCCACAGAGGCAGTTAAACACAAGCAGGGGTGTCACAAAGGTAAACACAGAAAACTCTATCAAAAGAACAACAGGGTCTCTTGAAGTGTTAATCAACTTAAGATACAACACAACTGCTGAGATAAAGAAATTTGGAACCTGAAAAAGATCTACTGGCTTTTTAAAGATCCAATTCATCCAGCATGAGCAATTTGAAGGGTAGTGTGTTACCAACGTGCAAACAGAGAAGGTCTGCCTGGTCTGTATGACCAACAATGAAGAACCTGGAGAACTTATGATTGAGGGTGAGCATTTTGCTGAGGAAATATGTAAATCAAGCTGGAATTGTATTTATTTCTCTCATTTCATGTGTGCAACTTTTGTATAAGCTCTGGTTGTTCACTGACAATCTTAAATCTTTTAATTATTATTATTTATTATTAACAAACATTTATATAGCACCAGCAATGTACCTGGCACTTTACAAAGTAATAAAATAGACAGGGTCCCTGCCCCTAGGGCTTACAATCTGAGAGACAGGAGCTGGGGGAGAGACTTAGGAAGGGGAACAGAGGGAGAGACAAGGGGTCTAACATTCATGAAGATG
>QEPC01009440.1:3071376-3081688 GCA_003113815.1 Sphenodon punctatus | reverse complement strand
AGGCATGGTTCAAGCTTTGCAACCAGGGTGGCCAGACAGGCATTGGGAGGGAGGGACAGCACCTCAGCACAGCAGCAGTAGCCCAGATTGAGGAGGAGGAGCCCCGTCCCAAGACTACCCCTGGCATGGGATGGCATGTGCCACTACACCATCAATCCTTGTACACCAGGGGCAACTCAGGGAATGCCAGCAATGGAAGGTTCACCTTCACAAAGAGCAACTGCTCCAATAACTTGGACCCCAGTGTCAGGCAGTGGGGGGAGCAAATCTCCTCTGCCATGGAGAACACCCGCTCACTGGGGACACTGGTTGGTGGGCAGGACAAGATACCCTTGGCCACTTTGGACAGGCCACATGTTGGTCCTGCCGGCCCAGTAGGCCAAGGGATTGCCTTTGAGCTCAATTCAGAGCTCCTCCTCCAGGTAGTTCTCCACTGCTACTGAGGCACTGTCACATCCCGGTCCCTCTGGTAGCTCTGCTGCGGCACCACCTCCACCACTGCCCTCAGTCACGCTGCCTTCCCTGCTGTGCATGGGCCCATGCTCCCCAGAGTGGCCTGCACATACGAGCTGCTGCTGCTCGCAACAGGGGTTCTGCTGCTGCTGCTCGACCTGGTGCTGGTGCTGCTACTGCTTGGGCTGGGAACAGGGACAGACCCCACTGGCTGAAAGGGGTGGCTGTTCCCACTCCCACCATCCCCAGGGGTGTCCTGCTGCTGCTTCTGCCATCGCATGCTCTCCAGAGCATTCTCTTCCCGCCGGACCCTCTCCACCAGATCAGCCTTCCAGACCAGCCAACCCGTAGAGTGCTGTCTGCTGTGCCACGCTTCCCTTGACTCTGGGGTCCAACATAGTTACCAGCACATATTCATCCTGCTTCACCAGCTCAGCAAACCACCCCATCAGCACTGCCTTCAGCTGCCGCGCCAGGCCAACTGCCTCTGACCCCAGCTTCCTGCCCTCAGGGCCGCCCTCCTGCCCCTGGTGGAGAATCTCATCCAGCCTCCAGTGCAGACTGGACCAGAGGGATCACCTGGCGATGCTGGCCATGGAGGATCTGATGGTCTCCATCATGGCCAGGAACGGACTCAAAACAAAGACCGTTTGGGAGAGGATGTCACATTCTGCCCCGTTGTACCCTGGAAGTGCCCCGATGTCTGTTGCCAGTTGCACCTGATGCAAGGAGGCTTTCTGCTCCACAAACTGCTCGAGCATCAGGAACATGGAATTCCACCTGGTGGAAACATCCTGCACCAGCTGGTGCATTGGGAACCCTTGCTCTGCTTGCATGGCCCTGAGGAGCTTGCTGCCCTTCACGCTGCAGTTAAAAAAACTGACCAGCTTCCTCCCCCACTCTATCAGGAAGCTAAGGGTGCCTGACCCAATCCCCTTGTCCCTCAAGCCCAGAGCATCCCTGACCACCAGGTTAAGGGTGTCTGTGGCGCAAGGGTGCTGGTGAACCCACCATCGTGGACTGCCCTCACTACATTTGCCGCGTTGTCCATCACTATGCATCCCTTGGCAAAGGCCGCACCTGGCGCGACCCACTCCCTCAACATGGCAGTCAGGGCTCCCTCAATGTTTACAGTAGGGCTGTAGCGGAATGTTGCAGTGGTAGCTATTTCCGCCGGAAACAGCGTTTCCACAATTAATGGTACAGCGTGGCAGAGGCTTTCATTCTGCTAGTTTCATTCCGCTGCTTCCACTTCCGCAGTTCCGCTAATTTCATTCTGCTGCTTCCACAGGCTTCGCAAAATAGCGGAAACATGACGTTTTCACTACATCCACCATTCCGCCAGTGCCACAAAACAGCGGTTTTGGCGACAGTTTCTGCAATTTTTCCGCAATTCCGCAATTTTCAGAATGCCGGTGGAATTAGCGGAATGTCCGCAGAAAAGCCGCAGTGTGGCACAGGCAATTCCGAAATGGTGGAATCGAATCGTGGCACGGTAACAGCTGCTGCCACATCAGTCCTAGTTTACAGCTGTGGGGGGGACATCCATCACTTCCGCCTCAAGCAGGGCTGACCGATACCTGCTTTGGGACCCCTCCTGCCACTTCTAAAAGCTGCCTCTGGGTCCTGCCATTAGTGCGCCGTTACTGCCAGGTAGGCATGCTGGGTGTTCCTGGTGGACCCAAGGTCCACGGTGAAGTGGACAGTGGTGGCCCCCCCCAGCCCCAGCCAACTGCTCCCTCACCTGCTCCTTTAGAGCCCGGTACAGGGATGGCACCACAGTATGACTGAGGGTGGTGTGGGATGGCAGCTTTAACTGGGGTGCCAGGAACCCAATCAGCCACGTAAAGTCCATGTCCCCCACCACGGAGAAGGGCTGCCCATCTACCGTTATAATTTCCTCCAATAGGCACATGGCTTTTTCCTGAAAGCCACCCTACCTGCCACGTCCTGCAGTTGCCGGCTGACTTGGCAGCTGCCCCCACCGCAGCTCCTCCATAGTGCTTTGATGCTGCTGGCGAGGCTGCTGCTGCTGTTCTTCCTGCCTTGCAGTGCCACTGCTCCTGCTGCTAGAGGCAGCTTTTGGAGCAGGATGTTTGCCCACTGATGAAGGAGTGCGACTGGCCGCTGGGGTCTGAAACCAGCTGACATCCACTGCCCCTACCTACCCCCTTAGCAGCAAAGTGCTGTGGCATGATTTGAGGTGCCTCGTCATGGCAGTTGTGCCAAGGTTGGTGAACACCTGCCCACGCTTCACCACCTTCTGGCACAAACTGCACTGTGCCTCCGGGGGATTGTCCACCCACACCAACTTAAAATGCTCCCAGACCAAAGATTTGTTGCCCACTTCTGGCTCGCACTGGGTGATGCACTGCTTGGAGCCGGGGAAGGACATGGGGGCAACACAGACCACTGAGGGACAGCCATTGCCTCAGCACCAGCAGATACCTCCTCCACAGAATTTCTGTCTGCCTCGCTCTCCCCAATCTCAGGCATGTCCCCGCACGAAGGGGAGTACTGGGATTCTCATCCAGATGGACTGCCCCCATTCTGCTGCCACTCTGAGCAGCACTCTCCCCCTGCCTCCTATAGATGCAGCTGCTGCTACACCAACTGCTGCTTCTGCTGCTGCTCTGCTCCCTGCTGCCATTGCCTGGTGATTGGGCCCTGCCTCTAGTATCCGAGGTGAGATCCACCAGCCCTGGACCACTGGGGGGGATCGCCTCTACAATGGGGGACAATGCTGACCCCTGAGGAACTTTGGCCCCTGAAGCACCTATGCCTGCAGCCGCAGATGAGACAGCCTCCACCTCCTGCAATGCAGGTGTTGCAGTGCCCTGCATGGCAGTGGAGGATGTTGCCAGGAGGCGACACCTAACCACCACCTCTCTAGTGCCACTAGTGCTGGGAGCCTCAGAAGCCTGTGCCCCAAAATCAGGCCTGCGAAGCTTGGGGCATGGTGATGGTCTCGGTCTGCTGCTGCATGCTGGCACTCCCCTGGCACGGCCCCTTCCGCCTCCGGAACATGCACCGTTGCCTCCCCTACAGGCAGCAGACTGGCCTCTCCTTCCCTTCTCCATTTGTCCCTCCAAAATACTGTTTTTATATTTTATTTTATTTTATTTTATTAAATTTATTTATTCAAATTTTTAATCTAATATATCTATCTATCTCTACACTAAATCTAACTGCTATTAACTATTCTAAATGTTATGAACTAAATAGATTATCTAATAACTACAAAGGCCTAGTCCTACAAACACTAAAACTAAATCACTAAATGCTATCTCTATCACTAAGCTAACTCCTACAACTACCTACTATCTCTAATCTAATCATAGATAGATAGATAGATTAGATTAAATATGGGCTGGGGGATCACAAACAACACAAGGAGGGGTACAAAACTGAAATGAAACCTAAATCAATCTAATGCTACTTTAAATGAATAAAAAACAGGAAGGGAATCAGGGATGGAATATATATAGAGGGAGAGGGAAACGATTCAATGGAGGGGGGAGGGAGGAAGGAAGATTGAACACAGGGAATATTGGGAGGGGTAAAATAAAAAAACCCCTCATAAATCTATCTAATCTAAAGTAAATAAATGATTCTAGGCAGGTAAATGTGTGGGGATGGGTGAATAGGAGGAGGATGGCAATGGATTGGGGAGGAAACACAAACTGCTGGCAGAGGGACACTTCTTAAAACACTGCTGGAAGGATCAGTGGGTAGCTCAGAAGGATTTGGAAGGGGGGAGGGCAATTAGTTTTGTTTCTTTGCTGTGCCTGCCTTTCCACAAGCCCCATTGGCTCTGTGCAGACTGGCCTGTGGCCAATGGCAGCCTTCAAAGCCAGTAGTGTGAGGCAAAGAGGACTTGTGATGGGCCAGGCAGGCTGCCATTCCAAGCCCCTCCACCCCTGGCATCAGGAAGTCAGGCTGTGCCCCCTCCTCCCAGGGCTTGTTTACCGCGTTTTCCCACCCGAACTCATCCAACCTTTTCTGAACTTTTCCGAACTGTTCGGAAGTTCCAAAGTTTGGTTTGGGAGTTTGGTTCGGTCCACCGAACATGTTGAGTTCGGTCCGAACTCCAAACATCTGAACCGCGTTTGCATATCCCTAGGAAGCAGCAACACAGAAGAACTGTTCTCTGATGTTTTTCAAGGTATTGGGGAACTGTCAACTTAGTACAAGATAGAACTGAGTGAACCAAACCAGAAATGTTCCCCTTGTATTAAGAGAGAAACTAAGAGAGGAATTAGATTAGTTGTAATTGACATAATGGGGCATGGGGATGTCCTTGTGAGAGGAACAGAGACATCTATTTGCTGGCTGATCATCATATTTGGGGTCAGAAAGGAATTGTCCCTTTGGGCAAATTGGCAGTCTACTAAGGATATTTTGTCTTCTCCTGCAGCATGGGTGTGGCTCACCTGTTTGGGATCTCTGGATCTTTCTTCTTCAAAAATTGCTCTCTGTTATTTTGGGCATCAGTGTCCTATGGTTGGTCCCAGTTTCTACTTGTAGCTATTGATGGGATTATTCTGTGCAGATAGTTGGGGTGTGGCAGATCCTGCAGTGGTGCAGGATGAGATGACCCTTGAGGTCCTTCCCAGCTCTGTGACTCTGTGAAGTGACCAAAGTGGAGCTTGTTGTCCTAAATGAGGTTTGGAGACTCAAAGAGGTGCAGAAAGCCCTCGCAAGTGGGGATGTTTTCTGCCCGCACTGTATGGTGATGCAGAAGATGATAGAGAGGGGGTTAAAGTAAGTAAGTAAAATTTTATTGCGGCCAAGGCCAATAAGAACAATGTAACAAAACCCATGTCGTAAGGCAAACGACCTATGACTTAAATATAACAATAACCGTATACATAATACATACACATATATATAAAGAATGTAAACAATAATAACAATGTAACCCATTACCTAGCAATATACTGAAAAGGATACAATAAAACCAATGATTTAATATCCTTAAGCTTAAACCTTGAACAATGCCATGACAATCCTCAGATTCAGGAATGCATTTAGACTGAAGAAACAATTGTCGTACATGCATAGCAGAAATCAAAAACCGCAAAACAGAATCTGTAATCTGGGAATCAATATCAGCCAAGGTCATTAAAAGAAGACCATGATCAGCTCTACCAGGATATTTTCCCAAGAAGGGGGCCAGAAATTCGTGACGGGGCACATCATAGAGCCTACAACTGAATAAAACATGCTCGACAGATTCTACTTGCTGCTGGTCAAAGGGGCATAGGCGGTCCACATAATTCGAGGCCGTAAAATGCCCCTCGAGCACCACGGTGGGAAGCATTGAAACGAGCAGTCATAAATAAATATTTTCCTCTTAGCGAGTTAGAAGACATCAAAAAGGAAGCCATACAAAGACGAGGCGGGACAAAAAATAGGTAATTGGACATATGGGGAGAGGCCCTGATTCTAGCCTGCTTTTTTTGTATGCCAATGTCCTCAATCCTAAGGGTCGCTTCCCGAGCAAAGGAAGCCAGATCTTTCCCCTCCCAATAATTTCTACCAAAACCTATGTGGCAGAGATATCTTTCCACGACTAGAACCCATTCACTCTTAAAAGAGTCCTTATTCCAATACTGGGTCATACCTAGCTCACTGCGCTTCAATTTAGCCCAGAAGATCACCACAAGACTCCAGGCCATGTTAGACCAACTACGTTGGCCCACCTCCAACCTAATAGCCACATAAGGGGTGCCCCTGGGCACCCTAAGCGGCTTTTGCAAAAAAGATGCCTGAAAACTATCCATATTATTATTATTATTATTAACAAACATTTATATAGCGCCAGCAGTGTACCTGAAGATGCGAGGTCTCAAGTGCACGTACTTGGCTTGGTTACGATGAGAATGACAGCAGGCAGGTCCATGTTGCAAGGATAAGGATAAACCGATCGTAGGTATAGGAATAGTGGCTCAGCAGGATAAAGAGTCAGACAGAGCAGAGCGAAAGAGGTGAGTTTTAAGGAGAGATTTGAAGGTATGAAGGGAGGGGGCAAGGCGGATGTGGACAGGGAGGGAGTTCCAGGCATGGGGGGCAGCAAGTGAGAAGGGACGAAGGCGCTTAGGGGAGCAGGGAAGGCGTGGAAGGGTGAGAGAAGGGACAGAGGAGGAGCGAAGTGCACGGGCTGGAGTATGGAGGGCGATAGGTGCAGAGAGGTAGGGGGGAGCAAGGTTGTGAACCCCCATAGAGAGGGGGTTATAAGAGGCACATGTTTGACTGGGGGTTTTATGCAAACCAAGGACAATTTCCAACACGGCGGAGTACACAGACCCTGAGAGTCACTGCGAGACTAAAAAAAAGCTGTGTGCTGCTTCCTGCCAGAGCATCACTGTGAGACGTGGATGTGAGAAACCGTAAAACAGAACTGAAAGACTCATTGCTTTTGATTCCATTTTTTACTTTTGATTTCTCTTTTCATTATAGGTGCTCATTAAAGTATGCAATTTGCTACTGAAACTCAATGTTATGTGCATAGAAACTGGTTAATTACAGTTTCTAAGTGCTGGCAGGTATATATTCAGGTATGAACTGCAGAGGTGGGTGCGGATAGCAGGCACTGGACCACCTCCTGGAAGAACCTAAGAATAGCCTGGAAGGACATAAGTGCCATACTGGGTCAGACCTATGGTCCATCCGAGCCCAGCATCTTCTCTCTGACAGTGGCCAGATACAGCAGCTTGAGAGAAGTACAAGTACAGGTCATGGAGGTGTGACCCACCTCCTGCTAACCACTCACAACTACCAATAACTATTTATGGCTCTATTCCTTAAGAATTCATTTAGTTTCCATTTGAAGCTAGCTATAGTGCTGGCTTTCACCGCTTCCTACAGCAACAAGTTCCATAACTGTATTGTCCGCTGGATGAAATAGTACTTCCTTTTGTTTGGTTTAAATCTGATGCCAGTTAAGTGTTCACTTGTTCTCTTATTGTGAAAAAGGGAAAATAACAGTTCGTGCTTACTTTTTCCACACTGCTCATCATTTTATAAATTTCTATCAAATGCCCCTTAATCGTCCCTTCTTCAGGCTAAGAGCCTTAACCTGTTCAGACGCTCCTCATACGGAATTCAATCCATCCCTTCTGTCATCATTGTTGCTCTTCTCTGAACCTTTTCAAGTTCTGTTATAACTTTCCTGAGATGGAGTGAACAGAACGTCACACAATATTTGAGGTTGGGTTGTACCAAAATGTATACAATAGCATTATATTATTTTCCCTTTTTCTATTTCTATTTTCAATTTTTTTCTATTCCTTTCACAATAATGACTAGCATTTGGTTTGCCCTTTTGACTGCTGCTATGCACTGAGCTGATGTCTTCAAGGAACTATCCACAGTGACTCCAAAATCCTTCTCCTGAGTAGCTATACCCAGATCAGAACCTAGCATCGTGTGTGTAAAGTGAGGATTATTTTTCAAACTGTGCATCACCTTGCACTTATCAACATTGCATTTTCTTTGCTATTTTATTGCCCATTCACTTAGTTGTGCGAGGTCCTCCTACAGTTCCTTACAGTCTGCCTGGGTCTTAACTACCTTGAATAATCTGGCAAATTTGTCCGCCACACTCTTTACCCCTTTTTCCAGATTATTAATGAATATGTCAAACAAAACTGGTCCCAGAACTGAACCCTGAGACACCCTGCCTCTCCAGCTTGAAAAATGACCATTTATACCTACCCTTTGTTTTCTATCTTTTAACCAGATACCAATCCATGACAGGACTCTTCCTCTTATCTCTAGTTTACTCAGGAGTCTCTGGTGAGGGACTTTGTCAAAAACCTTTTGAAAATCCAAATACACTCTATCAACTGGATCACCCCTATTCATTTGTTTATAAACAATCTCATAAAATGCAATTGTTCAGTGAGGCGTGATTTTCCTTTGCCAAAGCCATGCTGGTTTTTACCCATCAAAGCATGCCTGCCAGTATGCCTAGTAAATCTGTTTTTAACAATGGTCTCCACATGTTTGCCCAGTACTAATGTCAGAAAGAAACAGCTGAGGCAGCTTCTTGTTCCCATGTTTGCCATGGTGTGAGTTATTACAGGGGGTGGGATACTGAGAAGGGAGGGTTGGTGGGTGGAGCAGAGTGGGGTGTGGAAGAATTAGGGGTGTATATGTTATTATGATAACAAAATGTTTTCATTATCATTACTGTAATACGAAAACAAAAATAATAATTACGAAAACGAAAACAAATGTTTGTTTTTGTTATTGTGCAATAATGGGAAAACACTGACAAAGACATTTTCAGCTATAACTTTTTTGTTTCTTATTAAATTATTACTAAACATGGGGCTATTGTGCCTGCAACAGAGGTTACAAAGTGTGCCAAATATTAGAAAGATTGGATAAAGGAAACTAATTTTATAAGCAAACCAATTTTGTGATTTTAAGAAAATCTGTGTACATATTTCTGGATACACCTTCTTTTTATTGAATCCAATTTGCATGAAATGTGGAAAGATTATGACACTTCAAAGATTACTACCCCTGCCAAATTTCAGAAAAATTGAATAAAGGGTTCTGATGTTATAAACCATTAACTTGAAAAAGCATTTCTGCCTGTAACATTTGTATATTCCATCCTGTTTAAAAGACACTTGGCATGAATGTATACCACAATTTCCCTCTCATCTCTGAAAAAATACAGAAAAATTGGATAAAAGCTTTCAATTTTATAAGCAATTGAAGTTGTCTCCTTGAAGACCATTATTCAGATAAATAGCAGCACATGCAGTGCCAGTCAAAGGCAGGCACCTGGCATGGCAGAAAGAGGGGTAATGTAGGCGGGAGCCTGGGGATCAACCCAGCAGATTGACAGACACATTCACTGGCCAATTACTGCATGCTTCCAGCTTTACAGGACCAATTGTTGGTGACTTTGAGGAGGGCATAGTGGGCGGCCCTGAGGTGGGCATTAGAAGGGACATAACTGGGAATTTGGGAATAACCCAGCAATCAGGAGACATAGTTTACACATCCAGGCTGGCCAATTATCATCACAATCACATCCTGCAGCACTGTGACAGAGGACATCAGAGAATTTCTATTGGCTCTTTCCTAAGCAGATGCTTCTGACTTCCCAGTAACAAATGGGGGAGAGAAGTTGGGATGGTCACAGCACAAAATGAGGATATTTAGTTGACATTTCTACTGGCCAGTTGGCATCACAAACAGATCTTATACCTCAGTGACAATAAGAGAATCCCTGGCATAAGCTCATTCTCTGCATATGCTGTGCAGGCTTATAAAATTGGAACCCTTTATCACATCTTTCCAATATTTGGCAGAGATGATCCTGAGGGTGTGAGATACAGTCCTGCCAAATGGTATGTACACTGGTTGGACAGCCAGAAATGTATTTATAAATGAATTGCTTATACCACTAGAACTATTTATTGATTGATTGATTGATTTTAAATTCTTATATCTTGCCACCTTCGACCACATGAAGCTCAGGGTGGCTTACAAAAAATCCTTCTGAAAATTGTCATAGATAGTAAACTTTGGGAGGGGTATAATCTTGCCAAGTTTCATTCACATTAGATGGGAGACAAAGAAGTAACAGCCAGGAATGTATATGCAGACTTTTGCAAAATAACATAATTCAACTGCTTATAACATCTGATTACTTTAGCCAATCTTTCTGAAAGTTGGCACACATAATGCCTTTCCTTTTTTGTTTTGAATTATATTTGAATGACCCTTAGAAAACTTGTGTTTTCCAATGGAAATTGAAACAAAATTTCATTATTTATGAAAACAAAAATGAAAGATTTAAATAACATGGTGCACACCTCTAGGAAGAATGAAT
>QEPC01009440.1:3011029-3021828 GCA_003113815.1 Sphenodon punctatus | reverse complement strand
ATATATATATATATAAAATTTCTTAAATTTTTATCCCGCCCCTCTTACTCTCAGGTGACTATTTAGTGCAAATAGTACTGCAGAAGTGAATAAATGACATGACTGAATTATCAAATACAAAGTAACTGAAATGATTATCCAGACCCATGAATGAAGAGGGAAGCAAATACTGCTTCATATTCAATTTGTTTAAATTGATCCAAAACCACTAAATTCCTCAAATGTAATATTTACCCCACATAATTACTTCAGCCCAAGATGCAATGCAACTTTCTTGGCATGGACCATTATGATTTATATTTATTTATACTGCATAGTGCTTCCAGTACCAAAGCCGGCACCAAGGAGTCATGCTAGGTATATGCACAAACCAGAGATGGTTCTTGTAGATGTACTATGAGAAATAACAAATGGATACATTGAACACATGGGTTTGGAAGGAGGACATAAATTTTAAAAATGGTTCACTGAAGTAAGTATAATGAGCAATGTCAAGCCATAGTCAAATGTTCTGGGGGCTGCATGGCTAAAGTGAATTGGAAGGAGGATAAAGAGGTGCCTTAGCCTTTTGTTTATTTTTACAAGGAGCTCATCCCATTAAAATATGAGCATCAAAGGGGGAAAAGTGCACAGAGGTCAAGGTAATTTAAGTTTGTGTTTCTGGCAGACAGAGGTAGTAGCTGATAGCATAACCCTATAAAGAGATTATGGGTGGAACAATGTTATGAGTGCCTCCTGGCTTTACAGAAATGAGCATCATATGGTTACCCCAAGCTGCTGCTGTGAAGACTTTGTCGGAAAGCACCCAATGCTATATAGGATCTCAAAAGTGCAGGCATGTAGTTTGTTTTTGACACTAGGGGAAAGAGAAAGTCACTGGAAAGAGGAAAGAGTTGGGAGGTGTACGCTGAATGATAACCAGTAAAATGACAAAACTAGCAAACACCATCCTACACTCAGTGATAAATGGCTATGGGCACAACCCTCACGCATCCATGTGCACAAGGAGGTTATTTTATTTATTTATTTTATTTTTATTTTTACAAATTTCCAACCCACCCATTCTGCCACAGGCAGCTCTGTGTGGTGCACAACATCAAATATTAAAAAAACATTAAAACTACTGTAAAACAGCAACAAAGGGAGGAGTAAAAATCCCTAGCCACCCCCTACCCTTCCCCTCCCCCCCTCCCCAAAAGCCAGGCAGAACAGCCATATCTTACAACAGTGTTGAATCAAGGGGAGATCTGGGACCAAACGGGCCTCCACCGGTAGGGAGTTCCACAGCCGTGGGGCGGCCACCGAGAAGGCCCTCTCCATTAGGTTGTTTTCTGAAGTGTCACTCTAGACTTAAGTGGGTTCCAAATCCTCATTCACAGCAAGGAACATCATCACTCCTCGCCAACTCTCATTTGAGTATGCAGTGTCACCTACAGAGCTCTGAGTGGTCATATCTGAAGTGTGATCTGACCACTCACGAGAATACCCGAAGTACAGTCCCCGCCTAATTACTAAGTTATGCTGCACAATATCTCTACGTTAATGTGGATTTGGAACCCATTTGGGTCTAGTGTGACCTTTTGGCACACACTATACATATGTGCAGTACTCCCTTTGCTTTCTGGAAAAATGAGGAGTGTTCCCTATACATTTTAAAAAGCTAAGATCTATATGCAAGTATGGCCCTTTTTACACACACTAACACCGATAAAATGGGTGTTACATTTTATTATACATGTTGCAGGGCAACACTGCAGCCCTGCAATATGGGCCCTTTTCACAGAAGATGCCTCCACCCAGGTTTGCTGTGTGGAGATGGGTGGAGGCGTCGGTGTAAACACCATGGACAGTGGGTGTAGGTGCGTGCGTGCTCCAGCACAACACCCATCTCCACCCATCACCCACTCATGGGACAACTGACTCCACTGTCGATTGCTCCATGGGTGGGTGGGTGGTGGGTGGGGATGGGTGTTGCGTGGGAGCACAAACCCACCTACACCCACCACCCGTGGTGTTTATACAGATGCCTCCACCCATCTCTACACAGCAAAATGCACCCCACCCACCCCAAGTGGTGTTTACACAGACGTCTCCACCCAGGGAGGCATGTCGTGTGAAAAGGGCCCATGTTGCAGGGCTGTAGTGTTGCCCTGCAACATGTATAATAAAATGTAACACCCATTTTTATCGGTGTTCAAGTGTCTGTGTAAAAAGGGCCTATAATATTTTGGGTGTATAGTTAGAAATACATAAGAAAATAATTGCGCCTCACAAAATCAGGAGAAGAAAAATAATTTCTGTGACTGCCAAAAAAGAGAAGAATTTTTTTCCCTCTGTTAGATTCCTGGAATTTTAACTACTGGAGATTGAGTAATTTACAGCTTCAGAATAGGTTAGGTTCTGTATTATTGTCAATGGATAAGTCGTCTGCTGTTTTTAAAAAAGTAGTTCTTTGATAGTAGAAACAATAGTCTGAGATAACAAGATCTTTAAATTATCTTCCCTGTGACAATGATCCTGCTGACCTGAAGGTTTTGTCCCTAGTTGGCTTTTGCTGTGGCACTAGTTGAAAGCAAACAGGAACTGGAGAGAACCACGGAAATAAATAATGTAGCTTAATGCCACATGTTCCAATTAGTCCTATAAGCGGTTATTTCTTTCTATGACAACATCAGAGCAATTAAGCTAACAATAGTACAGTTTAATTACTTACTTACTGATGGGTGATAGATCTATTGGAATTTATTAATTCAAAATGTTTGTTTAATCTACTGTTAATTATGGTTCTTATTTGAGTTCTGCAAAACATATAATTACCAGGTGATGGATAGATATGTGTGTGGGTGTGCTCACGTGCTGAGAAGTTTCTGTGCCCAGCACAGTTACACAGACATTATTGTCATTCTTTATAAAGAAAAGAAAAAACTCAAACACAGAATGGAGAAGTATTTGACAAATTCTGGCGCTTCAAATTGTTCTGATGAACAGTTATGGAATCCTGTATACTCACAGCCTGCTTTGTTTCCACATTTGGATACCTCTTTAGGTAACTTCAGTTTTAGACACCGTTTGCATACTTTGTCTGGGGCTACTGTACAATGTACCTTGCTGTTGCACAATGGTAGTGAAACAACGTGAATGAACTTCTTAATTAATTAATTTATTTATATTTATATGCCACCCCCCCATGCCTATGGCATCTCGGGGCGGCTTCCAACATAATATAAAAGCAATTTTAAAACTTAAAAAAACCCCTACAATATAATAATTAAAACAAATTTAAAATATTTTCATTTTCATTATTGCAATAACAAAAACAATCAAAAAATAATAATTCTGAAATTTCAGAATAAAACCAAAGATTTTTGGAATTGAAAAAATGAAAGCATGGGACATAAAATTCAGGCTGTAACATCTTTTGTTTTCCATCCAATTTGCATGGAATTTGGAATGGTGGTACTCCTTGCTCAAATTTTAGTAGGATTTGATAAAGGGACTTGATATTATTATAAGCATGATGGTTTGTAATACCTTTCTAGCTGTAACTTCTTTGCTTCCCATCCAATTTAGATGTGATTTGGACAAACTACCACTACTCCAAGGGATCATCCCTGCCAAATTTGTAAATATTGAATAAATATTTCCAATTTTATATGTAATTTCAGTTTTGTGGTTTGTGCACACATTTATAGCTGTGTAACATCTTTTTTTTCCAGCCAATGTGGATGAAATTTGGGCAGATTGTATCCTTCACTGAAGGGATCATCCCTACCATATTTCAGAAATATTGGATAAACATTCCCAATCTTATAAGCAATTAAACATTTGTGATTTTAACACAAGTCATGCAAATACGAGTTCTAACAATTTTGGGACAAAAAAGAAACTTTCAGGACCTAACTGGGATTTCAGATAGCAAGGCATAGGGGAGGGTGAAGCTTCCCAGGATCAGAAGACATGATTAACACATCCAGAACAGGCAACTGGCATTCCAAACATATTCTGCAGCACTGTGACAGAGGACATAAGAGAATCCCTTATTAGCTCTTTCATAAGCAGATGCTTCAAACTTCCCAGTAACAATTGGGGGCTGGGTGGGTGGGGGCTGGGAGGCACAGCACAGAATGAGGATACATGGAGTGAAAACAGACCTAATGCTAACTCCACTTTAACACCGCTTTAACATTTTCTTATGCATATTGCAGAGCTGTATTGGTGCCCTATGCAGCATTAAAACATACATAAGAAATGTAAAAGTGGTGTTAAACTGGAGTTATCATTATGAATGTGTTCACCCACTATTGACATTTCTGCTGGACATCTGACATCACAAACCCATCTTGTATTACTGTGACAAACATAAGAGAATCCCTGGGATAGGCTCATTGGCCATTTTTACATGGATGCCCCCCCCGGCTTGGTGTTTGGGTGGGTGTGCAGGGGTGTCCATGTAAACAGATGGAAGTAGGGATGAGTGTCTGCTTGGTATTTGTCTGTGTGAACACTGAGCGGGATGGATGTGTGTGTGTGTGTGCTCCGACGCAACACCCACCTCCACCCATCACCCACCCACCTCCATCCATGGAGCCCTCCAGAAAATGAGAGGATACTCTGTGGGTGGGTGCCCACGTAAAGGGACATACACCACCTCCACCCACCATGCCAAAACACCCATACCCCCCACCCACTCCCATCCATGTAAAAAGGGCCATTCTCTGGAGATACTGTCCAGGCTTCCAACTTGTCAGTACCCAATCACTGCAATCAGGAAGGGTGGGGATGGGCATTTGGCAGCAAATATAAAATTCTGTCAAGTGGCACAACCCTCATCATTGCTAGATCTTGAGTGGCTCATAGGTTGGCTCTGTGCTCTTTGTGTGTGACTGTGCATGCTGCAGTCTCCAACCACACTGCAAGTGCTCATAAAAGCAGAACTCTGCACATACTAGTCCCCACATATGCCCCCCCATGTGACCTTTGGCAAGTCGTTTGTTTGTTTGTTTGTTTGTTTGTTTGTTTGTTTGTTTAACTTATATCCCACTTCTTTCCTAAGGCTGACAGTGGGTTACAACATTAAAACCACAGAAAAATAAAGCTGCATTAAAAAAAAACCCAACCCACACAAATATCTCCCCAAATGCCAAACACTTGACCAAAAACACTTTGCCTCTTGAAAATGCCAGGCTTAGGCTTTGACATACCTTCAGGTGAAGGGAGTTTCACAACGACAGGGGTAGCAGCCAAGAATGCCTCTCTGTTTGCCCTTTCCCTGCTGGGCAGGTGGCACCTGCAACAAGGCACTCGTGGCTGACTGCAGGGATCATGATGAGGCATAGTGGCACAGACGGTTTCTCAGATACGTGGGTGCCCATCCTGTTTAGTGCTTTAAAACAGGACAAAAACAGCACCTTGAGTTGCACTCAGAAAGCTAGCAGAGGCCAGTGCAGATTCTGGAACCACCCCCAAACCGAAGAAAGCAGGTCCCTATCAATCACAGGAGTCCCAATCTCCCCTCCCCAAGTCACAGGGCCAGCCAACCACCATAATCACTTGTGCCTTGTCTGATTTTTAGCTTCAATTTGCTTGTCTGAATAAAATCTCCAACAGTGGCCAGGCACTGAGACTCAATGTCCTACTTCTCCAAGGTCATCAGCATATTGATGGCACCTCACTCCAAGTCTCTGCACAATCTCACCCAGTGGCCTCAGATACACATAGAACAGGAGGGGATACATGATAGAAGCCTTGGGAACTCCACACTAGAGGTCATGAGTGGATAAAGAGGCAGCTGGGACTTCTGCAAATGGAACCATACGAGAGCAGTCCTGTGCACCCCTGCCAGTCCCACAGTTGTATCAGCAATACCTCATGCTCATCTGTATCAAAGGTTGTTGAAAGATCTGACAATACTAGCAGGGTAAAATTTCCTTTATCGATCTCCAGGCATAGATCGATAACAAAGGCCACAAGCATGGTTTCAGTGCTATACCAGGATGAAAGCCAGACTGATATGGGTTCAGGAATCCCAAACCATCAAGATTAGGGCTTCACCAAATAGGCCATCTGGGTACTTGGACCAAGTTCCGAGTACTGGGTGAAGGTACTCGGACAGACTTTGGAACTTTGTCCGAGGACCCAGGGCTCAGAACCTTGGACCTCAGAAAACTTCAGAACTTGAAACTTCAGAACTTTTCAATGGCAGAAAATGGAACTACTTGGTGCCAAGTCAGCTGCATGGTGCCACGTGCAGAGGCTGCAGTGGTTTAATTGTGCAATCAGGGTACACAACAATGCATCTAACTCTTCCTCCCCTCCCTCCATACAGTATATAATGGGCGGCAGTTCAGCAGTCTCTTTGTGGCATGGGAGGGAGAGGGAAATCATTATGCCAACCAAGCAGTGCCCAGAAAAGCAGGCTAGCAAGAGTGGGACAATCGCTCAAGAATACAAACCTACCAGAAAAGTGTAGGTGCCTCCTAATGGGACGGGTCACCGTGTGCACATTACACCAGTGCTCCAAACTCTGCACTGGCTGCTGATAGTCTTTTGCGCCCGATTCAAGGTGTTGGTACTTACCTATACAGCCTGGGTCCCACCTATCTGTGGGACTGCCTCACCCCCCCGAATTCTAGATTGGCCCTTGCGGTCTGCCAAGAGCGCCTTTCGCAAAGTCCCCTGAGTGGGTCAGGGGTGACTATGGAGAAAATGTTCTCAGTGCCTGCACCTAGGCTGTGGAACTCCCTTCTAGTGGAGGCACAAGTGCCCCCGGACCTCCCCTCCTTTTGATGAAAATGCAAGACCTGGTGGTTCTGCCAGGCTTTCAGTGAGGGAGATAGGCAGGGTGGGGGATGGGGGGGGTTCTTTTGTTTATTTTTTGGCATCCCCCATTGTGGACTGTATTATTTTATGTTTGTATATATTTTATATTATATTATATGACTTAAACTGTATGTCTCGGACTTGGACCTTGCCACAATCCTCCATGGTTTTATTACCTCAAGATTAGACTACTGTAACTTGCTCTGTTAGTAACTAACAGTAACTACTTTACTAACAGTTTCTGTTAGTAAAGTAAGGATTAGGGCTGTAGCGGAATGTCGCAGCAGTAGCTATTTCTTCCAGAAACAGTGTTTCCGCAATTAGTGGTATGGCATGGTAGAGGCTTTCATTCCACTAGTTTCATTCCGCTAATTTCATTCCGCTACTTCTACAGGCTTCGCAAAATAGCGGTAACATGACATTTCCGCTACTTCCGCCATTCTGCCAGCACCACAAAATAGTGGAACAGTGGTTTTCTGACAATTCCACAATTTTTCCGATAGTTTCCCAATTTGCAGAATGCCGGCGGAATTAGCAGAATGTCAGCAGAAAAGCCGCGGTGTGGCATGGGCAATTCCGAAATGGCGGAATGGAATCGCGGCGCAGTAACAGCTGCTGCCACATCAGCCCTAGTAAGGATATTTGTTCCCTTCCTTATATTGCTGTTGTAAGGATAAAGGCATGAAATATTATTAAAGCAAAGTTATTATGGTGTAATGTGATCCTAAAGCTGTTGTTTGGTTGGCATGAGGCCCATTCACTGCAATGAGGTTAGAACTGGCACAGTAGCTTGAGTACTGTGCTAGGAATTTGAATACTGAATATTGGTTTAAGTTAGGGATATGCACCAGGACCCCATGTCATTTTTCATTTTTCGCTATTGTTTTCATTATTGTGTAATTTTCATTTTTGTTAATAACGAAATGTCATTTTTTGTTGTTGTTGTTGGTATCGGTACCGATTTCAAATGAAGATTTTGTTTTTTGGTATCATTATTGGTATTGGTATACACACTATCTAGTGTTTTATATTTATATATGTATACACACAAAATCTAAGCTGAACCTAATCTATGTATAATACAAAATATTCCTATCCTATAATCCTAATATATATAATAAAACATCCTAGTATCTAAATATCTAAACTGTCAACAGATATACAAGTATATATACAACTAATATCTATAGCTATATAATATATGGACATGGGGAGACAGGTTAAGGAAAAAGGAAAACTCCGAGTTATATCCACTATCTATAATATAATATAACATAAAAATCAACTGAGCTGCTAATGAGGACAGAAGCCAAAAACATTAAGCTAATCAATAAATCTCTGTTTACAGTCATTTTCTATTTATAATTCCTCTATATTATTTATGATTGGCAGCATCCTACTAGGATCTGGAGCTTCCTTGAGTGTATCACTATTTTGTTGCTTACCACATTGGTTCTGGGAGACAGGAGGCATTGAGCAATCACAGGGTGCCATTCACCTGCCTGGGATCTGCTAGCACTGCTCATTGGCCAGCGATTACATCCATCAGGTTCTTCTCCTCCCATCATAGGCCCAGTTCAAGAGTTCAACACTGTTTCTGGCTCCGAGATGTCTGCTCCCTCCTCCCCGCACCACATTTCCCTCCCCAAAACACCTGCCAGGCTGCTAGGCAATAATGAAATCAATAACAACTTTCATTATTATAATTGATTTTTTTATTTTTTTTTGTCATTTTCATTATTGGAATAACAACAATGACAAATCTAGTTTTTCTTATTGATATAATGAAAACAACATGCACACCCCAAGTTTAAGTCTATCCGAGCAAAGAGAAGGTTAAGGGGAGACATGATAACAATCTTCAAGTATCTACAGGGTTTCTATAAAGAAGATGACAAGAAACTGTTCTGCACAGAGGACAGAACTAGAAATGATGGGCTCAAGTAAAGTCTCCACTCTCTTCAGGAGAAGAAAGGTGCTCCACTGGATGAGTGGAAGGGGCTGGACCTTGAACACCTGGGACTGCCCTGCCCCAATCCATGACCCTCCAGTTTATAAAGCCTCCATCCTTTGTAGGCAGCTGCCTGCAATGGCTACCAAAGGAGGTGCCCAAGGTGAACTGCCATCCAGCAGCTGAAGGGTAGGCCAGGTGTAGGTCTATCCCATTTGTTTTGTATTTTCAGTGACTTTTAGTCAGATATTTTGTAAGCTGCCCTAATTGTTTGAGAAGGGTGGGGTAAAAATTGGAATACATAAATTACAGGAAAGTAGGTTTCAGTTAAATATCAGGAAAAAATTCCTAACAATAAGAGCAGTGCAGCAATGGAAGAAGTTGCTTAGGGATGTTGTAGGCTCTCCATCATTGAAGGTTTCCAAAAGGAGACTAGACAGCTATCTGTTGGGGATGTAGCTGTAATCATTCTGTATCGCAGGGAGTTGGACTACACAGTTCTTGTGATCCCTTCCAACGCTATTATTTTATGTGCAGGGTTTCCATCAGACCGAGTGTGGCTCAGTTTTGGCCAATTAGAGCTTGGGGGGAGGGGGTTAGGGCACTGTTGACGGGGTGTTTTCAGACAAGACACTCCCCACCCACCTCCCAACCACTATACGTGTTACAAGGCATCCATAGGGCAACACTGCCGCCCTGCAACATGTTTAGTGGATGGGTGGGTCGTGTGTGGAGAGGGTCTTGTCTGAAAATGCCCAAGGTTTTAAGGCCTGGAACTTCTATTTAATAGCTCTATGAGATGTGGTTATGACATCTGTCTGGGATGCAACAGACCCAAGTTCAAGTGCCATGAGACTAAATATTTGTTCCATATATAATCATAAGACAATTTCAGTTCAAATATGTTTTCTACTGAAAACTTTAGGATGACCAGAAGGATGTAAGAGGACATGTGTATATGTGCAAAATATTATTTAAAAATAGAGCTGATTTTATATCAAAATTCTCTTAATAGTAAAAGGGATGATATAATTGGAAGTTACAAAAGCTGAACAGACAAAGGGTACACTATGGTCCTCACTGCAAGATGACCTCACAACAGCCAATGAAAGCTAAGCCACTGAATTCTGTGAGGACAGGACTGCAGCCATCTAAAATATAGATTGCAAGAAGTTGTAAATTATGACTTGCAGTGGCATTTTTGCAATTTGAACAAGTTCCTATACTTTCTGTCAAGCTTGTGATGACACAGCCTCTCTATTCCTGCCCAGTATGTGCTATTTCAATTAATTAATGTGTTTACAGACAGGATTTATTGATTCATACTTTTATGACATCAGGAATCGCTTGGTAGCTGGGTACAACAGTCTAGGGGTGGGACACCAGGGAGAATACCGGATGTACCGGTATCGGATCTCCCTGGTATCGGATTTACCTGTAACGGCATACTGGATTTTTAACATTGGCCGCGGTACCGGATTTTTTACATTGCGGCTATTGACTTCAATGGCAGCAATGTAAAAAATCCGGTACCGCGGCCAATGTTAAAAATCCGGTATGCCGGTACAGGTAAATATCAGATTTATCGGATTAAACCGATACACCCAAATACTGGCAATATCAGATCTCGGGAGAACCGGAATTCCCACCCCTAGTCTATTATAAATATCCCACTGTGCTCTTTAATGTAGTGCAATGAAAGCTCTTTGCAATTCCAGAAACAATTCAGAGGTGTTTAAAGCCTTAAGGCAGGGGTGGGAGAACTTTTTCCTTTCAAGGAACACTTTGAAAATTAGTATAAGCTCTGCAGGCTACAATGAGGTAGGGTGGGTGGGGTTTAAAGGGTGTGCTCAGATTGGGAAAGGAAGGGGAGAGTCACAATCATGGATCTATGCCATTGATCTATCCCTTGTTCTCAAATGTGCATCCTGTCTTTTACATTTCTGCTCCAGGTTCCATGGCCAGATTTAGGAATTTGAAAAAAAGACAAATAAAAAAAGAGCTGCAGGCATGATTTGGGTGATAAGCC
>QEPC01009440.1:2978050-3003260 GCA_003113815.1 Sphenodon punctatus | reverse complement strand
CTGAGAGAGATGTCACTGCAAGTCATGCAATTTCAGTTGTGTTCAAAATGCTGGAAATGGGATGTGCGTGGTAAAATTGGACTCGGGCTGTAACTGGGGTGCTTTACAAGGATGGGTCCCTGTGTTTTGGGTTTATAAATTATTTATTTTAAGCTTGATGTGCCTGCAGAGTGTGTTTTCTTCCCTCTGATGTTAACCCTGGGAACTCCTTGCTGCTGGGTAAAGCCATGCCACTGGCCTACCATCCCCCTGGTTCTGCCCCTAGGCACACTGATCTTATTGCCCTAGTGCCCCTCCAACATCAAAACCCACCAGCTGCCCCTGGCTTCAGTGAATGGAGGGTGGTCCCCATTAAAGTGTATGGGACCTGAAACCACACGAACTGCTAGTGCTGGTGCTATCTGTTTGTGGATTGTATTGCCCAATGTCAAAGACATTCAGTAATTTCCTAATCCGTCTATAAGAAGAGTGGGATTTTCAAATGAATGGCCATTTTTCCATGCCCCCTTCCCTCCTCCCCCCCCCACCCAACCGCACCCCCAACTCATCAACACTCATGGAGCAACCACTGTTTTCTCCGGTTGCTCCATACGTGTTGATGAATGGGGAGTGTATGGGGATGCGTGTTAGGTGGGAGCACGAACACACCTCCGCTCACCATGCATGCCCATGCTGTGTCCTTCACACGGGACTCTCCCACTCATGAATACCCAGATTTTGGGGTGTTTATGAGTGGGTGTATCTTGTGTGAAAAAGGCCAATGTAAGGTAGCTAAGTGTTGTCTCCTCCTGAAAATCTCATTTCATTCCTTAAGTAGGGTAAGCTTTCCCTGCAAGGGTTAACAGGCTGAACTCCCCTGCTCCAAGCAAGCATACTAGGTGAGTCGAATGAGGGCAGCTATGGCAGACCAGTCCAGGTCGGGAATAAAAATCCCGAGGTCACTGCTGAAGGGAACAAGCACAGAGAGATAGAGAACAGATGTGAGATTGTAAGAAGCTTCTGTTAGTCACAGAAGCGCTTAGGAGGATAGACCTAGGACAGATCTGCTTTGGTGAGGGCCTGAGCCCCAGAGAAAGAAGGGTCTTGGAAAGAAAGACCTGGAAAAAGGTCTAATGTAATAGCAGGTTTCTCTTACCAGCCCTTTCTTGCCTTATATGGTAGGACTGTTTATCTGGATAACTAAGCAAGCCCTGAGGGTGGGTTTATACAGACTACAGAGTGGAAGATTCATTACTAAGGAAACTGTCACAGACTCTTTCAATATGCCACCTTCCGTTCCCATTACTCTGATCCAGGCACTAGCAGTTTAGCATGCTCTGATTATAAAAATAGACATTAGGTAAAATAGTACTGGTGACTGCTTCAGCAGAGTGAGAAATATTGTTTGTTTATCAACAGGCGTTAGAGCGGTAAAAATTTCTAAGGATTTAGAGCTCATTGCTTAAACTGGTAAAAAATAAATCAATGTCTCATGCAACAATGAATTGCTCTTTTTGTGCTATTTTAAAATGCCCTGCAAACTAAACGCTCAGCATTGTTTGAATTTCCCATGATTTGATAGCAATTGAGTTGATAAACAAAGAACTGTGATATTTTTAAAATCACCTCCTTTCTAACAGTTTTTTCAGCCTTGTTTTTTTTTTTTCAGAACAGTTTCACCAAACAACTAGAACAGCAGAAGATTATGGAGAAAGTCACACTAGATATTAATGCCCATTGGGCAACCTGACCGCACATTAGCCTACGATGTAGCTGATTGTCAGGTCAGTGCTGCCAGATGTTCAGTAACTTCTGCCCCAGGGTGGGTGGCAGGCTGCTACATGGTCAGGGGTGGGAGAGTGATACATTTCTAGAGGGGGTGGGCTCATGCAGGAAGTGCATTTCTCAGGAGGGAGGGGAGGGAGGGCTGCCACAGCTGAAGGTGAGAGTCTCTTTGGACAAAGATCTCTACCACAAGCTGAATCCCCACTAGCTGCTGGAAAGCTCTAAGCCAGTTTTGATCTCAACCTGTAATGATCCAAAGACTGGGGTGGGTTGAGTCCCTGCACCCCAGGCAGCCCTGGCACTACCCAGGGGGAGTAAGTACCAGGGGAAGAGAGCTCTGTGGCGTGCTCTGGGAGGGAAGGAACCCCACATGAGCCTGGTGGCTTTGCACTCTGCACTTTCCTCACCTGTGGAGAAGCTCAGGCAAATTCTCACCCAGTCCCTGCTTCCCAGGCAAAACTCTCCCAAGCAGGGGACTTGCTCTCTCAGCATTTCCACCCATAAGTCATTTGGCCAGGATGACTTGAAGAAAGCATCCCATTATAATAGCATTGCAAAGGCACAGCTCAGTGCTACAACAGAGAAAAAGAGTTTTGCCTGCTGCATCCTAGAGAAAAAAATCCCTCCTAAAAGGCATCTGTCAGTACAGTCAGACAGCAAACACTCTTCAACCCAACTTAAGGGTGACTCCACACAACTCCCATGAACAAAGACACACCCCTCCCAAACTTCCCGTACCCCCAGCACTCACTGTCAAGTCGACAGCCCCTCACCTGCCTGCCCTGGGGGGAGTGGACCCGTCAGTGTCTCCAATGATGCACTGACTTGTGGAATCCATGACAGGTTGCTCCAGCAACCCACAATGCAAGTATATTCTTCCCATGGACATTAAAGAAACCCCCACATCCCATAGTGTGGAGATTCCCTTCCTCAGAGATGCACAGGAAAGAAAGAGAGGGAGGGAGAAAGGATTGGGGGTGTGGGGACTGGGGAGAGGTTAGAGAGAGGGACATTCGGGAATCTACCAGGGCAAGAAGTCAGACCCATCAAAATGTTTGGAGATGTTCCATGGGGGAAAGCATCACTGTAGGAGCCCTGAATGAAGACGAAAGGCATGCCATCATATGGGGACAGCATGTGGCAAGGCTCAATGCTAAGCCTGTTGTGGGGCTGTTTTGAATAAGAAAAGCTTTGCTAATTGCTTCCCAAAATGGGTGATTCCAGCTGAATTACTTTGACCATGGACTCAGACAGAGCCAAGTCCCTGGCACTCTCCTTCCCTTCCAATAAGAATCAAGCAGGGGCTCACCCCTCACACCCACCTTGCCCTTAATCTGAGACAACCATGGGACTGGCTCAGAGGGTTGTTGGCCTGACACATGATGGGGGACATTCCCTGGACCTGATATTTTGCACTGGTCTTGAGGCAGGGGATCCGGTGGTGGGGAAGGTGTTAGTTGTGCCCTTGTCACGGTTGGACCATTACCTCCTCCAGGCCACTCTCCTGGTGCATGTCCACCCTTGGAGAGGTGCTGAACCAGTTCAGTTGGTTTGTTCCTGGAGACTTACGGAACCAGAAAGCTTCCGGAATGGTCTTGGGGAAATATCACCCAATCTTGATGACATTTCACTCGATGACCTCGTAGCTTTTTGGAATACCTTGCTCACTGAGACCATCGACCAAATGGTTCCAAGGCATCTGCTTCCTGAATGCCAACAACGCAGGTCCCCTTGGTTTACAGAGGACCTACGACGGATGAAGCAGGAGGAATGGCAGCTGGAGCGATGGTGGCATCGTACTTGTGCTGAAGCTGATCGATTGTAGCATAGAGCTAGTTTAAGAACCTATGCTGTGACTATATGGGAAGCAAAGAACGTGTTCTTTGCTGCCATCATAACATTCATGAAGTCACGTCCAACAGAGCTTTTCCAGGTGGTACAGAGGCTCAGTACAGTCTCTCTCCGCCTGGAACTGGAATCTTCCAGTGCTCGCTGTGACATGTTTGTCGCCTTTTTGTGGATAAAATCATACAGATTCACCATGACTTCGATGCCACACTTGTAGTAGTGGGAGAACGTGAGATAATGATTTTTTCTGATTTTATGGAATCCGTTTCAGTGGGTATCACCCTCTGATATGGCAGATATCCTTGGGGTGGTTAGAGCCATTTGTTGCTAATTAGATCCATGCCCGTCCTGGCTGGTCAAGGCCTGCTGTGAGACATTAGGACTGTTGCTGGCTGGGGTTATCAATGCCCTCCTTTAAGGAGGGCAGAGTGCCGGGCCACCTTAAAGAGGCAGTGGTGTGGCCTCTGCTTAGAAAAACCCCATTGCTTGACAATGACTCCCTTGCCAGCTACCAGCCAGTCGATAACCTTCTCTTTTAGGGAAGGTTATTGAACAGGTGGTGTCTTGGCAGCTTTAGGGGCACCTGGATTGCATCAATTTTCTTGACCCTTTGCAGTCCGGCTTTCGCCCTGGGATTGGCACGGAGACTGCACTTGTGGCTTTGGTCGATGACCTGCTCCATGAATTGGATCAAGGCAGATCGTCTCTCTTGATCTTATTAGATCTGTCAGCAGCCTTTGATACTGTTGATCATGAGATGTTGGTGGCCTGTCTTCAGGATCGAGCTGGGGTGGGTGAAATTGTTCTTTAATGGTTCCACTTTTTCCTGGTCGGGAGAACTCAACAGGTGGTGCTTGGGGAGTGTTCATCATCTCCCTGGAACATCACATATGGAGTTCTGCAGGGTTCTATTCTGTCCGCTCTCATGTGCAATGTGTATATGCAGCCTTTGGGCGAGGTTGTGAGAGGGCTCGGTGTACATTGCCATCAGTACTTCAGTGATACACTGTTTACCTCTCTTCTTCTGCAGACCCAGACCCGGCAGTTTCAGTGTTTACCCAGTGCCTGGCAGCTGTGGGGNTTCTCACCCAGTCCCTGCTTCCCAGGCAAAACTCTCCCAAGCAGGGGACTTGCTCTCTCAGCATTTCCACCCATAAGTCATTTGGCCAGGATGACTTGAAGAAAGCATCCCATTATAATAGCATTGCAAAGGCACAGCTCAGTGCTACAACAGAGAAAAAGAGTTTTGCCTGCTGCATCCTAGAGAAAAAAATCCCTCCTAAAAGGCATCTGTCAGTACAGTCAGACAGCAAACACTCTTCAACCCAACTTAAGGGTGACTCCACACAACTCCCATGAACAAAGACACACCCCTCCCAAACTTCCCGTACCCCCAGCACTCACTGTCAAGTCGACAGCCCCTCACCTGCCTGCCCTGGGGGGAGTGGACCCGTCAGTGTCTCCAATGATGCACTGACTTGTGGAATCCATGACAGGTTGCTCCAGCAACCCACAATGCAAGTATATTCTTCCCATGGACATTAAAGAAACCCCCACATCCCATAGTGTGGAGATTCCCTTCCTCAGAGATGCACAGGAAAGAAAGAGAGGGAGGGAGAAAGGATTGGGGGTGTGGGGACTGGGGAGAGGTTAGAGAGAGGGACATTCGGGAATCTACCAGGGCAAGAAGTCAGACCCATCAAAATGTTTGGAGATGTTCCATGGGGGAAAGCATCACTGTAGGAGCCCTGAATGAAGACGAAAGGCATGCCATCATATGGGGACAGCATGTGGCAAGGCTCAATGCTAAGCCTGTTGTGGGGCTGTTTTGAATAAGAAAAGCTTTTCTAATTGCTTCCCAAAATGGGTGATTCCAGCTGAATTACTTTGACCATGGACTCAGACAGAGCCAAGTCCCTGGCACTCTCCTTCCCTTCCAATAAGAATCAAGCAGGGGCTCACCCCTCACACCCACCTTGCCCTTAATCTGAGACAACCATGGGACTGGCTCAGAGGGTTGTTGGCCTGACACATGATGGGGGACATTCCCTGGACCTGATATTTTGCACTGGTCTTGAGGCAGGGGATCCGGTGGTGGGGAAGGTGTTAGTTGTGCCCTTGTCACGGTTGGACCATTACCTCCTCCAGGCCACTCTCCTGGTGCATGTCCACCCTTGGAGAGGTGCTGAACCAGTTCAGTTGGTTTGTTCCTGGAGACTTACGGAACCAGAAAGCTTCCGGAATGGTCTTGGGGAAATATCACCCAATCTTGATGACATTTCACTCGATGACCTCGTAGCTTTTTGGAATACCTTGCTCACTGAGACCATCGACCAAATGGTTCCAAGGCGTCTGCTTCCTGAATGCCAACAACGCAGGTCCCCTTGGTTTACAGAGGACCTACGACGGATGAAGCAGGAGGAATGGCAGCTGGAGCGATGGTGGCATCGTACTTGTGCTGAAGCTGATCGATTGTAGCATAGAGCTAGTTTAAGAACCTATGCTGTGACTATATGGGAAGCAAAGAACGTGTTCTTTGCTGCCATCATAACATTCATGAAGTCACGTCCAACAGAGCTTTTCCAGGTGGTACAGAGGCTCAGTACAGTCTCTCTCCGCCTGGAACTGGAATCTTCCAGTGCTCGCTGTGACATGTTTGTCGCCTTTTTGTGGATAAAATCATACAGATTCACCATGACTTCGATGCCACACTTGTAGTAGTGGGAGAACGTGAGATAATGATTTTTTCTGATTTTATGGAATCCGTTTCAGTGGGTATCACCCTCTGATATGGCAGATATCCTTGGGGTGGTTAGAGCCATTTGTTGCTAATTAGATCCATGCCCGTCCTGGCTGGTCAAGGCCTGCTGTGAGACATTAGGACTGTTGCTGGCTGGGGTTATCAATGCCCTCCTTTAAGGAGGGCAGAGTGCCGGGCCACCTTAAAGAGGCAGTGGTGTGGCCTCTGCTTAGAAAAACCCCATTGCTTGACAATGACTCCCTTGCCAGCTACCAGCCAGTCGATAACCTTCTCTTTTAGGGAAGGTTATTGAACAGGTGGTGTCTTGGCAGCTTTAGGGGCACCTGGATTGCATCAATTTTCTTGACCCTTTGCAGTCCGGCTTTCGCCCTGGGATTGGCACGGAGACTGCACTTGTGGCTTTGGTCGATGACCTGCTCCATGAATTGGATCAAGGCAGATCGTCTCTCTTGATCTTATTAGATCTGTCAGCAGCCTTTGATACTGTTGATCATGAGATGTTGGTGGCCTGTCTTCAGGATCGAGCTGGGGTGGGTGAAATTGTTCTTTAATGGTTCCACTTTTTCCTGGTCGGGAGAACTCAACAGGTGGTGCTTGGGGAGTGTTCATCATCTCCCTGGAACCTCACATATGGAGTTCTGCAGGGTTCTATTCTGTCCGCTCTCATGTGCAATGTGTATATGCAGCCTTTGGGCGAGGTTGTGAGAGGGCTCGGTGTACATTGCCATCAGTACTTCAGTGATACACTGTTTACCTCTCTTCTTCTGCAGACCCAGACCCGGCAGTTTCAGTGTTTACCCAGTGCCTGGCAGCTGTGGGGGATTGGATGAGGGCAAGCAGTCTGAAACTGAATGCCGAGAAAACGGAGGTGATGTTGGTGGATAGGACTGAAGGGGTGGTGGCCTCCCTTACTGATTGGGTTTGTCCCCCTTTAGCTACTCAGATCAGTAGTTTGGGGGTGCTTCTTGACTTGCAGCTCTGCCTGGATTCCCAGGTGGTGGCAGTGGCAAGTAGCACCTTTTGCCAGCTATATCTGGTGCGATGACTGGGTCTGTATGTTTCAGACTCTGACCTGGCCACCATCATTTGTGCCTTCATCCCCTCTAGACTGGACTACTGCAATGCACTCTACATGGGGCTACTCTTGGTGATGGTCCGGAGGCTGCAGCTGGTGCAGAATGAGGCAACCCACCTCCTTACGGGGATGGGTCATCGCGAGCACTCAAAGTCCCCTGAGTTTCCCAGGTGGTAATGATGGGGAGAACTTTCTCAGTGGCCACTCTTAGACTGTGGAATTCCCTCCCAATGGAGGCCTGCCTGGCTCCACACCACCTCTCTTTCCATAGACCATGTAAGACCTGGCTGTTCCTCCAGACTTTTGGGGAGGGAAACAGGTAGGGTGGGAGGGGTTGTGTGTGTGGGGGGGGGGTTTGGTTTCATTCTTTTAATTATTTTTATAAATTTTATGTATTTGATGTTAATTATTAAATTGTTTTATATTTTCAAATCTTGTTGTGAGCTGCCCCGAATTACTGTTGTGAGCAGGAGGGATTGGGCTAAAAATGGCTTGAAATAAATAAATAAAATAAAATAAAATAATCTCTGCTGCCACTGCTGGAGAAGGTCAGTGATGCATCAGAGGCTTCAGTTGCCCCACCTTGGCCAATGTGGGGTAATGGGCTGCCTTTCATCTGGTCATCCTTTTGAGCCCTGAATACACTCCTTCAGGATCCCCCACCCCCATTCAGTTGTTAATGGGGAAAGAGCACTTGTGGTCCCTGGACCCCTCCTCAAATCAGCTGTTTAGTGGCAGTGGACTTGATCCTGCAGTGCAGCTCATGTGTAGCTGGCTTCTCAACCAGACCCATAGTGTGGAGGGCTGATGATGGCTTTAGGAGTGGGGCCAATTGTTCTCCCACTGATCCAAAGTGTGGTAATTGTGTCTGCACCTCCCTGGGACGGGTGGGGAATCCAGCTGACCCTGTCTCATGTGGTTCTACCCCAAGTGTGTCAACAGTTAGTGTTGGACTTCTGAGGTTCCTTTCAACCTATGAATCTATGATTCCTGTTGAAATAGGTGGGACTAGCTATATTGTTCACCATTTTCCAGAATATTGCATTCTGAGTTACACAATATCTGATTTGGAGGCTATTTAGTGAATTGTAATGTTTTGTAAGTCATTGCACCAAAACATACCATGTTGAATCCATCGGTTTTAGCAGTGTCGGGCACCAAACCAAAGATTTAACCCTAGTGCATTCCCGTGAAAAGAGCAACGTTATGGGGTCAATGCAGATTCAGTAAACAATGACGATTTATTTAAAAACTAGTAATTTTATTTTAAAAAGTAACAAAAAAAGGATCAAACATTAACTATGTTTATGAAATGAATGTATTTCCAAACTAGCAGCAATTTTGTAAAATGCATTCCTGGAATATAGTCATTTTCAAAAGAGGCCATTTTGGTCCATTGGATGGAATCTCAGACGTGATGACCTAAAGGCATATGGAGTACAAATATACCCCCCAAGACACACACAGCCAGTGGGATGACAGTGTGGAAGACTGTGTGCCTGCTGGGGGATGGGTTTGTAGGTCTGACTTAGGTTGTAACATATGAACATTGATTTGGGTGGAGAAGACTATAGCTATGTGTGTGTCTGCAGAGGGGATGGGTTTGTGTGTGTACTGTGACGCATACTGGCTTCTATACATGAAAACTGATTGGGGCCCATTTATCCCCATAGTAATAGTACCCGGGTTACAAATGTACCCCATATGGCAATTTCTATTGTGTTTGGGGTACAAACATACCCCAGAGCCTCGTCTCATTCACAGGAAAGAAACTGTTAATGGTATCTCACTGTCCTTTGGGTATGTTGTGCCTCTTGGAACAGGTGACAACTTCCTAACAGGACCAAGCCAGAGAGCTACTAACTTGTGAGTTATTGCAGTATATACATTTCTGGGGTACAAAACTAAGCCAAACATCTGCATAAGGGTTAAGCCTGGCTTTCCTAAACTGCGAGTCTCGATATTCTGACATATTAGGAAGTATTAAAACCTGTCAATTATAATGTGATGCCAAATATAGGCATTTTGAACTACAGTCGTGTGCCATCTCCTCCTTCTTAACCCTGGGGACCTATTCAGTGATGTACAAAGGCCCTGTCCTAAAACACTCCCCAGGTGAACTGCATTTATAGAGAGCTGAGGTTCTGTCTGGTTTCTCTCTCTCTCGCACACTCTCTCGCACTCACTCTCACACACACGTACGTCAAAGCATGAAAATGAGATACTAAGGTTAAAGTCTTTTGCATTCCACGATACTCAAGAATTCTATAAGGCTTTCACTTCTGTTTAGGAGTGTGCATTTGGGTTTGCATAAAACACAAACAAGCCCTTTTTGACTTTTGAATTCAAAACTCAAATTCCCTGCAATTTGGGGGTTTGTGTTAGGGTGCTTTGTGTCTCTCAACTTCCACTTCTAATTTGATGTTTTTAATTGTCGGTCTTGCAGTTTGGTAGGGGTGTACACCAGGGACTTATTACCTTATTCATAATGTCGTTATTATCTTTGTATTATGTAGCTT
The DNA here is from genome assembly GCA_003113815.1 of Sphenodon punctatus. Lineage (NCBI taxonomy): Eukaryota > Metazoa > Chordata > Lepidosauria > Sphenodontia > Sphenodontidae > Sphenodon > Sphenodon punctatus. The sequence goes on along the minus strand of QEPC01009440.1, from coordinate 2,993,293 downwards.
TAGATTTTTTGATTTTGTTATATGTAGATTTATTATTGTTAGTGAACTTTGTTCCTTTCTTTTCCCATTCAATTCTATGGTAAATTGTTTTCTAGCTGTAAATTCTTCATTTTATATCCAATTTGATTGACATGTGTAAGTATTATACCCCTTATCCAAGAGATCAGCTATGACAAAGTTTATAATGATTGGATAAAGGGTCCCGATTCTGCAAACACTTGACATTTTGTAGTTTATGCCGACATTTGCAGCTGTAATGACTTTGTTTTCCATACAATTTTGGTGAAATTTGTACTCCTCCTGAAAGGGATCATTGCTGACAACTTTCAGGAAGATTGGATAAAGAGCCCTGATTTTATTAGCAATTTAAACATTTCATGGTTTGTATACACATTTCCACGTGTTGTGGTTTTTTTCATCCAATTTCAATGAGCTTTGGATACCTTGTTTCCCCCCACCCAAGGGATTATCCTTGAAAAAAATCAGAAGGATTAGATAAAGGGTCCAAATTTTATAAGCAATATTAGTTTCATGGTTTTAACAGAATTTGTAAATTTCCTTAAATCACCACCAGCAGGTGTTGCTTCTGTTTAAACTAGAGAGGTTTTACTAGATGCATACATCTGCTTTTTGGAGCATTTGTACAGAGACCAAAGAAGACATGAGGAGGTGGCCAGAACAGAAGAGGAACAGGTGTCAGAGGTACTGGCACAAGCTTCCGTCATTGGCACCACAAAATCCATGGGGGCATACGTGGAGGAGAGTATGTGCAGAGATCTGCTTTTTTCAGTACTTGCAGTGAGGCTGAAGAAAGACTACAGCACAGTCAGTCACACACACAGAGCACTGAGCCAGCCTATGCGTCACACATGATCTAGCCACGGTGGACGCTGTACAGCTTGGCAGAAGCTTATATTTGCTCCCCATTACCCACCCCCAAGCCTCCCTGATTGAAGTTATTGGGTACTGGCAATTTGGAAGCCTGGGAAGCATCTCCAGAGAATAAACCTATACCAGAGATTCTCTTATGTTTGTCACAGTGGTGCAAGATGGGTTTGTGATGCCAATTGGCCAGCAGAAATGTCAATAATGTATCCTCATTCTGTGCTGTGCCCACCCCAAGGCTTCCTGCCTGTTACTGGAAAGTTGGGAGCATCTGCTTAGGAAAGAGCCAATAAGAGATTCTCTTCTGTCCTCTGTCACAGTGCTGCAGGGTGTGTTTGGGATGCCAGTTGGCCAGCCTGGATGTGTCAATCTTGTCTCTTGATTGCCGGGATGCTTCCCCCTTCCTTCTGACTTGATGTCTGAATACTCTCTTATGTCCTGAAATTTTAGTTTTTTGTCCCAAATGTTTTAGGACTTGTATTTGCTTCTGTTAAAACCACAAATCTTAATTGCTTAGAAAATTTGGTCCCTTTATCCAATCTTTCTGAAATTTGGCAGGGATGATCCCTTCCATGAGTGGTACACTGAGTTCTAATTTCATTCATATGGACAACAAGGTTTCTGCATCTGGAAATGTGTGTGAAAAACACAAAATATAAATTACTTATAGAATCAGGACCTATCATCCAATTTTTCTGAAACTTGGTTCAGAATATCCCTTTTATAAGGCATATTTTATATCCAAATTGCATCTATTTTAGGCTGGAAGAATAGAAGTTACAGTCATAAATGCATTAAAAACTACAATGCTTATAAAATCTGGAATTGGCAGGAATATTCCCTTTGGTGAGAGATAAAATCTGTCCAAACCTATTAAAATTGGACACACACACACACACACACACACACAAATGTGAGTGTGTCCCCCACATTCAGGAACTAACAAAATAATTACAAATTCCAAAATGTCTTCATTATTTCAGAATTGTTAAATTTGTATTTGTAATTATAAATTCAGAAATGAAATGGCCAAATTTGTCATTATAATTATGAATACAAAATGCACACCCATACAGTTTGGGCATATTTCAAGCTTCAAGGTATATTGTGCTGGTCAGGGAGGAGTTTATCCCCCCAAATGGTGATCTATAGAGTGGATTATGGGTTTACTTTCGATCTTTGAGTGCTTTGTGGCTCAGGAGTGTGGCCTGCTTCCACAGGCAGCTGGAGGCAGAACTTTACCCAGGGAAGCAGGTGGGATGGGGGTAAGGACAGATTCCCCTGCCTGGGGAGCTTGCTGATACCAAGGTCCATTACTGTTTACTGTGGGACACCACCTGTACACATGCACATGCACACAGAGGATTGCATAGCCCTGCTTTCTTGCTTCACAATCAATTGAACCAATCAACTGTAGCTGGTCCCAAAACTGTGAGAGACAAAACTGGCAAAAACAAGAATAGAAAAATCAGAAATACAAAATTTGCCTCCTTTCACATCCCTACTTCTGCCTCCAAATTCAAACTCCATCTACCTCTTACTGCAGCATTCAAAACTTAGCAGCATTCTCAGCAACAGGAAGCCAAGTAACATCCTAAAAAAAATATTGTCTGGTAGTCTGCTTCTGGGGTTGTTGGTAAGACCAGATTCAAGACTGAATTTGCTGAAGTTGGGGAACATACTGGTTTCAGATGGAGCTGGAATTAAATCTTTATTGGCGTGCTGGGATGCATAACTTCCCTTTTAGTATTTCTTTTTTCATGTTCCTCGTGTGACTCTAATTTTCCTATCTTCATGGACTCTTCTGTCCTAGAGGCCTTGAAATACTAGAGAAAAAGCAGGCAGAGTGAAAATGTAAGCCCTGCTGCCCATATAGCAGCTGCCCTTCTTCTCTTTTAGCCCAGAAAAATCTCTGTCTATGCTGATATTTCAGCCTGATTTCCACTTGTGTACTTTGGACAGATCTGTTCTGCCCAATCTCTCAATTTTCCTCACCCATTTTCTCCACCTTGAGCCATGCCTTACGTAGTTTCCTTCTGAGACATGCATTGTGTGGCATATACATGTTTTGGAGAAGTGTAAAGAAGAGAGTTTTTACCATTGCTTACAGACAGCAATAGGTATTACCTGGTTCTGAACGATGGTAAGCTCCACTTAAGATCACACAACCAGGCTTTAAAACCAGGCTGAACATGTGCCTTCACCTATAAAGCTCTTCACAACCTTGCTCCCCCCTACCTCTCTGCATTTATCGCCCTCCATACTCCAGCCCGTGCACTTCGCTCCTCCTCTGTCCCTTCTCTCACCCTTCCACGCCTTCCCTGCTCCCCTAAGCGCCTTCGTCCCTTCTCACTTGCTGCCCCCCATGCCTGGAACTCCCTCCCTGTCCACATCCGCCTTGCCCCCTCCCTTCATACCTTCAAATCTCTCCTTAAAACTCACCTCTTTCGCTCTGCTCTGTCTGACTCTTTATCCTGCTGAGCCACTATTCCTATACCTATGATCTGTTTACCCTTATCCTTGCAACATGGACCTGCCTGCTGTCATTCTCATCGTAACCAAGCCAAGTACGTGCACTTGAGACCTCGCATCTTCATGAATGTTAGACCCCTTGTCTCTCCCTCTGTTCCCCTTCCTATGTCTCTCCCCCAGCTCCTCTCTCTCAGATTGTAAGCCCTAGGGGCAGGGACCGTGTCTATTTTATTGCTTTGTAAAGTGCCAGGTACACTGCTGGCGCTATATAAATGTTTTTTAATAATAATAATAATAATAATAATGTGCTAGAAAAAGTATGGATGTGATCTGACAGACCCTACCATGGGCTGGCATGGACTGTACAACTGGGACCTAGTTGACTAAATGATTCCCTTTTCCTTCTCTCACTGCCTCTACTTTTCTTCCCAGTTTTTCACTCTGGACCTGCATACATTGTAAATGGGATTTTTCAGATAACAGTGTCTCAAGGTAGAAAAGTTCCAACATTTTTTTTTAATTATTATTTTTTTTTAAACAAGGAAGATAGCATCACCATCTTTCCCAATAGTGGAAAAACACCCAAACTGCAAGCTGTAGTTTTGCAGCACCAGCAACACTTGTCTTAACATGATGGGATTCAATTTAGGAGCTGTTCATTGGTGTCTTATGCAATACAGCCTGCAAGGAGTTCACGTTAAGCTTCATGCACTCAACAAACAGATGATCCAGACTATGTGCTCAGTGAAGCTTTGTAACACAAGAAGCATCTGTAAAGAAAAATGGTATTTCTCTGTGATCTTGGAGGAGTAAAGAGCAGATCATTCTTGCTCACCTTATTACCATTTCTCATAGAGTAGATTTCAGTGTAAATGGGCTACAATTCCACAACTTCTGCTTAATTTGAAAATGAGGCAGGAAAGGTTATATCTGACCACTACATTGTGACTGGGCATAGCCCTGAAATAACTTAAGAACAGAAGTGCCATACTGGGTCAGACCAATGGTCCATCTAGCCCAGCATCTTGTTTCTGACAGTGGCCAATCATGGTGGCTTGGGAGAAGCACCCAACATGTCACAATGGGGGATCCATTCCCTGTTGTTTTTAGGGATGTGCCAACACCAGGGGGTTCAGTGTTCAGTCCCCCCCGAAACCATTCTGGTTCGGGCTGTTTGGCCTGAACCTGTTTGGTTTAACCGAACCCATTTGGGAGGGGCGGGGGGGAGGGAAACCCAGTTTTCCCTCCCCCCTCCAGGCTGTGCAGGTAGAAGGGACTCCAGGGCTCTCACACACACCCCAACTGCTACAAAAAAATTTCTAACCCCCACCCCGGGGATCGACCTACCTAGTGGTGCCGGGGCTCTGGCCCCGGGTCCGGGGGAAGCAGAGGCGGTTCTTCTAGGCCTTTCAGGACCACCCCCAGATCCTTTGCATTGTGACTCACATTATGGATTATTTTTCCCTACGTGCATCACTTTGCACTTGTCCCCATTAAATCTCATTTGCCATTTCGATGCCCAGGCACCCAGTGTCATAAGATCCTGTTGCAGTTCCTCACAGTCTGCTCGTGTTATAACTACCTTGAATAACTTGGTGTCGTCTGCAAATTTGATCACCTCACTCTTAACACCCTTTTCCAAATCATTAATGAATACATTAAACAGCACCGGTCCCAATACAGATCCCTGAGGCACACCACTTTTTACATCTCTCCATTGTGAAAACTGACCATTTAGTCCTACCCTTTGCTTTCTATCTTTTAACCAGTTTCTGATCCATAGTAAGACACTACCTCCTATCCCATGACTTTTTAATTTTCTCAAGAGTCTCTCATGAGGGACCTTATCAAATGCTTTCTGGAAATCCAGGTACACTATATCTACTGGGTCTCCCTTGTCCACATGCTTATTTACACCCTCAAAGAATTCCAACAGGTTAGTGAGGCATGACTTACCTTTACTAAATCCGTGTTGACTCTTCCCCATTAAGCCATGTTTGTCAACATGCTCTGTAATTTTGTCCTTAATGATGGTTTCCACCATTTTGCCCAGCACAGACGTCAAGTTTACTGGTTTGTAGTTTCCAGGATCGCCTCTGGACCCCTTTTTAAAAATCAGGGTTACATTTGCCACCCTCCAGTCCTTGGGTACAGTGGCAGATTTTAGGGACCGGTTACAAATTACTAACAGTAGGTCTGCGATTTCATATTTGAGTTTCTTCAGAACTCTGGGGTGAATGCCATCTGACCCTGGTGACTTGTTAGTATTCAGTTTGTCTTCCATGACCCTCACTGACCCCTTCCCTGACCCCCACTGGCTGGAGAGGGAATAGTCCAATGGGGGTCAGGGAAGGGGATAGAGACCTAGTGTTGACTGAAGAGGGGGACAGGGCTGATGTGCTTAGGTCAAGCAGGGGGCCTAGCAGGAGGGGGGAGGCTGGTTAGGTTACTTACCTTCCAGAGAGGTCCCACGTCAATGTGTGGTGTACTTTTTCCTGGGTTAGGTTTGAAAAAACAGTACCACCATAACTGGGCATGCTCAGAAAGGGCCCAATGACCCTTTCTGATCTTTCTCACTCTTATTCAAAGATGGCACTGGCAGTGTCACCCTGAACCCCGCAAATTCTGAGGCCGACCCTGCTGGAGAGGTGGTCACTCTCTAGATCTCTGCTATTGTCATTGTTCTGCAGATCACACTGTACTTTCTGTGTCTCCACCTCAGTTCCCCTGCATACTTCTGTTTCTGAGGAGGTTCTATAATTACATGCATCCCTGATCCCAGTAGCAAAAAAGTTTGTACTCTGCTCAGATTAGCTAAGGCAGTCCTATTTCTATGCTCAAGGTTCATGGGCTTTCAGTAAAAAAAAAAAAAAAAAAAAAAAGCTGATTAGATTTAAAAGAGTTCATAAACCAAGACTACAAGTCTCTTCATGTCCAAGAGGTTTGGGATTGTTTGTGTATTCTGAATTACTCATTCCCACAGACGCTGGGCAGCTTCTCTTAGATTAATATATGTGCATCTGTCTCAGCTGAAGAATGTTCTTCTCTGAACAACTTCCTCTTGTATCAGTGAGGCAGTTTGTGGACTTTGGTTTACTGAACCTGACAAGACTGCTCTGAACTTTCCCAAATCATACTGCTGAGGAAACCTAAATTCTGCAAGGTTGAGGGCACAGTCCTCTGAATGGAGAGTGCTGGAACCTAGTATTTTTAACATTGGAACAGGTCTCACTGAAGTGAATGGGATTTATGACTGTGTTAAGAACTAATGTCGGCAATATCCACCTGGAGGATCTTGCTGTTTGAGAGGTCTGATTACAGGACCAGAATGTCCTATGATACAGGAGGTTTTGTGCAAGAGTAAAACTGTCTTGAAATTAGTGAGTCAGTGTACACTGTGAGTAGAGATCACTTTCTGATTTCCTGTGCTGGCATCTCACTACACATGGATAAGCTAATGGAGGTTATTTGTAGCAATACACACCGCATAACTGAGGGTAGGCCAAAATAAAAGCCTTTTCTTTCCCTGGAGTTGAATATTCCTTCCCTTCATGTACTTACTTTTGTCAGGAATACTAAACCTATCTTCATTTCAGAGAGCAAATAAATCACCAAGTTGAATCTATCACAGAAGATATAAAACTGTCTGTCGAGGTTACCGTCCATGCCGGTACAGTGCTTCCTTTGTACATGACTTGAATAGTTGATTTGTCTTCCTGTTCTACCACCATTCTCTTTCCTTCTATTCAAGAGTTTTCTATTACCTGCCAGATTATTGTATTACTACCAGTAACACAGAGTCCTTTGTTCAGAAGAAACCATGTGCAAAATAAACAAACCTTTGTCCTGTCACCTTAAAACCTTCCCCCTTTCTGCACCTAAATGCATTTCCTATTAAAATGTGCCAAGACTATATGAACACGAGGTTGTAGAATTAGCCAACTGGCAGACTTTCTAAAGGGGCTCTGTTCCATGAAGCCTGTTCCTTCTATGACAAAGTTCTTCAGTGTTGACAATAGTTTTGCAATGCCAGTGCTCTACTTTCCTACATTGTGAGTCACTGTAGTGACTGAACTGCTGTAGCAAAAAAAGCATCACTATTACAGTTATTATTATTATTATTAACAAACATTTATATAGCGCCAGCAGTGTACCTGGCACGTTACAAAGTAATAAAATAGACATGGTCCCTGCCCCTAGGGCTTACATCTGAGAGACAGGAGCTGGGGGAGAGACTTAGGAAGGGGAACAGAGGGAGAGACAAGGGGTCTAACATTCATGAAGATGCGAGGTCTCAGGTGCACGTACTTGGCTTAGTTACGATGAGAATGACAGCAGGCAGGTCCATGTTGCAAGGATAAGGGTAAACCGATCGTAGGTATAGGAATAGTGGCTCAGCAGGATAAAGAGTCAGACAGAGCAGAGCGAAAGAGGTGAGTTTTAAGGAGAGATTTGAAGGTATGAAGGGAGGGGGCAAGGCGGATGTGGACAGGGAGGGAGTTCCAGGCATGGGGGGCAGCAAGTGAGAAGGGACGAAGGCGCTTAGGGGAGCAGGGAAGGCGTGGAAGGGTGAGAGAAGGGACAGAGGAGGAGCGAAGTGCACGGGCTGGAGTATGGAGGGCGATAAGTGCAGAGAGGTAGGGGGGAGCAAGGTTGTGAAGAGCTTTATAGGTGAAGACTAGGAGCTTGTGCAGGATTCGTTCAGGAAGGGGAAGCCAGTGAAGCGAAGAGAGGAGGGGCTGCACATGGTCGAAGCGACTGGCGAGGTAGATGACCCTGGCAGCAGAGTTTTGGACAGAGATGAGGGGAGAAAGGTGAGACCGGGGAAGGCCAGTGAGAAGGAGGTTACAGTAATCGAGGCGAGAGATGACCAGAGCATGAACAAGAGTTTTGGCAGACGAGACAGAGAGAAAAGGGCGAATCTTAGCAATGTTATGGAGGGAGAAGCGACAGGATTTAGCAACAGAGTCAATGTAGGGTTTAAAAGAAAGGGGTGAGTCAAAGATGAAGCCTAGGCTACGGGCTTGGGGGACAGGCAGGATGGTGACTCCATCAATAGTTATTGACAGTGAGGAAGGAGAGGAAGGATGAGGGGGGAAGATAAGGAGTTCAGTTTTAGCCATGTTGAGTTTGAGTTGACGTTGAGACATCCAGGTAGAGATGTCAGAGAGACAGTTGATGAGACGAGCTTGAACAGAGGGAGAGAGAGAGGGAGTAGAGAGATAGAGTTGAGTGTCATCAGCATAGAGGTGGTATTGGAAGCCATGGGAGGCAATGAGTTTGCCTAAGGATGAGGTATAGATCGAGAAGAGGAGAGGGCCAAGAACAGAGCCTTGAGGAACACCAACTGAGAGGGGGAAGGAGGAGGAGGCGGAGTTGGAGAGAGACACATTAAAGGAGCGGTCAGAGAGGTAGGAGGAGAACCAGTTATGGACAGAGCCACAAAAGCCAAGGGAGTGAAGGGAATCCAGCAAGAGTGAGTGGTCAACAGTATCGAAGGCAGCAGAGAGATCAAGGAGGACAAGAATGGAATAGAGACGTTTAGGTTTAGTTAATACAGGACCAGTGGTGGGGAGTCTGGTTATTGCTCTAATGGTGCCAAGCATTGGGGCTTTGTTCTTTGTTTATTTTTGCACAGACTCTCCCATTCTACCGTACTATATAAAACATTTATGACACAACTTAAATAAGTGCCATACTTATACTTCTGTGCTTATAAAAAGGTATAGTCAAAATTGAAAGAAAAGAAAGGATTCAGAGAGTGGATGAAGATTAGAGCTGAAACAAATATACCTTTTTATTTATGAATATTATTTGTATTTTCATATAGCTGCCTTAAATACCTGAATAATTATTCACTATTGAAACAATATTTTTATATCCATTTATTTGGATATTTCAGCTTGATTACTTTGGTTTGGTCACATGGCAAGGGAAGTTTAACTTACCGACCGAGTAATGACTGCAGGGCTCTTAAAGTCACTTTACTAGCTGCTATACATGACCTTAACTAAATATGCAACTCCATAACCTTCACCTCAGGTAGCTGAGACAATTCCTTGACTGAGTCCAACTCTATGCCCAGATATGTAATCACCAAAGCAGGACCCTCGGTCTTCTCTTCTGCTAAAGGTACCCCCACCAAATCGGCAACTTCCCTAAACAACCCCAACAAGTTGCCACACTCTGGAGACCCCACTTTCTCAATAAACAAATAGTCATCCAAGTAATGGGTCACATGACCAGATCGCGCCCTACGCTTCACAATCCACTCCAGTGTAGTACTAAATTTCTCAAAGGCCACACATGAGCTGGAACACCCCGTGGGCATGGCCTTGTCATAATAGAACTTCCCTTTGAATGAAAAGCCTAGCAGGTCAAAGTCCTTAGGGTGGACTGGCAAAAGGCAAAATGCAGATTTGATGTCGCTCTTTGCCAAGAGTGCCCCTTTCCCCACTTATGAACCAGTTCTACCACAACATCGAACGAAGCGTAGTGTGCTGTGCAGATTTCATGCGAAATAGCATCATTCACAGAAGACCCCCTGGGGTATGACAAATGGTGGATGAGTCTATACTCTCCGGGGGCCTTCTTGGGAACAATACCCAGTGGTGATGTTCGTAAGTTGCCCATAGGCAAACTCTTGAAGGGGCCAGCAACCCTGCCCTCCAAAACTTCCTTCTCTATCTTCTTGTCAACAATTTACTCCAAACCTACCATTGACTTCATGTTCCGCACCGACATGTGCTCGTGAACCCCTTGAAACGGAATTCCAAAACCCCAATGAAACCCTTCAACTACATAACTAGCAACTCCCTCCAATGTATAATCCACCAACAATTCCTTGAGCACCCACCACTTAACTGGCGTTGGTGTCCTTGTTTGCACCTGCCTGGGGAACTCCCCCCCCACGGGCCCACTTACCCCTCTGTCCCCCACTCTTCCATCTAGGGCAGTTAGTGAAGGGGTGAGACCCACCACCCTGAAAGCAGGAATGCCTAAACCTGCAACTGGCACAAAAACACCCAGACCCCCTCGTTGAAGTCCCAGAATGCCAGTGCCTGGCCCCCTTTTTTGGCTGGTTCACCATGAAAATTATCCATTGGCTGTCCCTCATCCTTCACTATAACATGGCCACTGTCCGCCCTGACCACATCTTTCTCCTGAATGAACCTGATCTAGAGATCACGGTCCTTCCATCTAACCTCTGGGGTGATGGAAGCATTCTGCCGAAAAGCCTCATCATACCGTAGCCCCCCAAAATCTTCCTTAGTCAAGTAAGCCCATCTCACAATATCAAAATATATCCAGAGGGCCACCGCCCTCTCCGGAAAGGCCTGCATGACTACCCCGGCATAAATTATAAATGCCGACTCCCAGTTAGCCCAGTTCCGATCTATCTTTCTGCGCTTTGCTCTTTTGTATTCCCTGGTCTCAGGTTTCGCATTAGGGTCTGGCACAGGGTCACAAAATAAAATAGCAAATAAATCAATATAGTCCCCTTTCCATATTTTTTCTCATGTGGACTGAGTTAAGTTCACACCAATGGGAGCAGAGACCCTTGCGTACCCACCCCATAATGGGAGGACCTCACCTGCCGGTGCTGCCAATGTCGCTAAAACCCCTGCCATACCTACAACCCTTTGCTGACTTTCTGTTTGGGGGGGGATGACCTAGCTTGACCTGACCCTAGCTTCCTCCTGCTGATTCGGTGTGGCTGGAAGGGTACACGGCGGGTGCCATACATTATCCACCCACAACAATCTGTTTGGGTCTTGCTGCACCTGCAGTTGGCCCAGACTACTCTGCCCAACAATTGGAACCCCTAGCACCTGCTTCTGCACCCGCGCTCCCGTTACCCCACCCATGGTCCTCTCCACTTGTGAGGGTGAGATCTGGCTGGCAATGGGAGGTAACGTGGCCTCCCCGCTCTCTCCCTGTGATTGGGAGCCACCAAAATTTACGCAGCCTTCAACAACCAACCTGCTCTGCCTAACATACTCACCATCCCCCATGCTCGCAGTCACCTGTGCGGGCAACCCAGCTTGGGCCGGTGCAACAGGAAGCACACTCGCTGTCGCCACCCGGCTCCCAGACTCCAGTAATGTTGCAATCTGGGATATCTGCTGCTCCATGTGGTCAACCTTTCTTGCGAGCTCCTCGACTGCCTGGCCAGAGGCCACACTAGCTGTCACTGCCACGCGTGCGCCTTCTCCACTTGTGCGGGGCTGGGACAAAACAGAGTCAGAATTACTGACCACCCCAGCTGTCACTGAGCTCCAATCATGCCCAGGGGCAGAGCCCAACATGCCAGCTTCTGCCAACCTCCCCATCACTCCATCCCATGCATTCATCCTGGCCTCAAGGACCTGCAACAATGCTAGCCCCTGACCATCCTGGCACCCCTCCCCTGATGGAGTCTGCACTGGGAGACTGAACTGCACAGTTGCTACATACCCACAGGGGGGCGCAGCTCCCCCTGTTTGTATGGTAGCCCCAGCCTGCCTCAGCAAATCCCCCAGGGCAGATGGCCCTGTCAACTCCCCCATTCCCCCTCCTTCCACCACCGGGGGAGGAGCTATTCCCTGCCATCATTGGACCCTGGACAGGGTCTAAACTGCTTAACTGGCAAGGTGGGGCGGGGCGACATATCCCTATCAACTCTCCCCCCTTCCCCCGACCTCCAGCCCTTGCCTTACCACTTGAGGGGGCACTGACCCCCTTTGTCCCTTTTTTTTCTGCCCATGTGGTGCAGTGCTGGCCACCAAGCTCGGAGCCACACCCCCACTCTGCACGATGTAGGGGGAGCTCTCCCTCCCCTGCTTGCAACACCACTGAATACCACCTGAACCACCTGCGGGGGAGGGGGCGATCCCTCCCAGCTATTCAAACCCTCAGGCTCCCAGCTGCACAAATAGAACCCCTTATGCCACCACTCCCACTGCACAGTGAGGCACTCCAGGTGCCCCGCAACCAAAGACAAAAGGGTGGGCAGGGGACTGGGGACGATCCTTCCCAGTTATTCCAAAACACCACCGGCCCCAGTGCACAGAGAGTAACCCCCCCTTGCTGCCACCCTGATCAGCAAAGGCCCAACCGAGAACCCAAAAGGGGGGGGGACATGATCTAACCACCCCCGGACAGAAACCCAACGGGGGATACTCCCCTGTGCCATGCTTGTCCATCACCAACCGAACTCCGGAGCACACAAAGCAGGTGGGTGGGGGGAACCCGATCCTCTTCCGCGTCCCCAGAAAGCCACAACCACGTCCTTCTCATTCACGCACCGCCAACTGAACGAAGGGCTGCATGGCGCGCTACACCACGTGGCCGTAACTGACCAATCACCAAGGTGCCTTTTCGCTCCGCTGTCCCTGCCTTGCAAGCTACAATCCCAAGTGGATTGCAGCTTGCAACACTACAGCCAGCTTGCCCATGCTCACAAAAACGGCGGTAAAGATCCACCTCCCTCCCACAACCAGTGCCACATTCCTCCAAAGAGGTGGGCACAAAGTCCCCCGCGGCACACAGGGCGCTTAGCGAGGGGATTCTAGCTGGGATGAGAGATGTAACCATTAGAGGTAGATCCAGTGTCCACAACTGCTTGTAAAGAAGGTGCAGAGGGGTTGTAAATCAACTATCCCAAATCAGTCTGGAATAACAGCAAGTAAGAAGCGCTGCAGAGCCATCCTGTGCAATGCTAGTAGAATGTAAAGTAAATTCAAGTGAGCTTGTGGTTGCTGTGTTTGTTCCAAATGTAAAAGATGTTTTATTGGACCAATGGCTGTTGGTGAAAGTATGCAAACGTTTGGGCCGCACAGGGCCCTTCCTCAGGTGGGTAAAAAGTCCAGGCATGTAAAGTTCTGGAGTCATAGCCAGGAAAAGTTTTTTATTTTATTTTTTATAATGCATTTTTATTGAAAATTTCAAGATAACATCATTCATCTGATTTTAAGCATATTCATGTTACAACTCATTTAGATGAAAACGTTACAATGACAACACTACAAAACCATAAAGAAAACTAAGAAATTATAACAAAAAAACACAACTTAGTGTGTATGTTACTAAAGTGTGCTGTGATGGCACTTTGTGCTCGGAGGTGTTACTAAACCTGGAGGGACAATCTTCTTGAAATTATGAGCTTTTTCTTGTTGAAAATTTAGAACTGAACGTCAAAAAGCATCTGGAGATGTTTCTTCCATGCCATTTCTTTGTCCAGCGCCTGCACAATGGGGATCCAGGTCTCTCTTAAGTTATTAAGCTTCCCATGAAGACCTGCGTGAAGTTTTTCCATTGAAAACATAAAAACAAGCCTCTGGAGCCACTCTTCCATCTGGAGCTCATTCTGGAGCTCATTCTGGTCTTTCTAATGTCTTAGAATTATATTTATGGCAGCTAAAAATAGCATTTTGCAAGATTGACTTTTTACCTTTAGATTCTCCCCCTTTGGATATAACCCCAGAAGGGCCACCTCTGGTCTAAAGGGAACCAGAGTCCCAGCCAGTCAGTTTACCACTCTCCATACCTTTCCCCAGAAGACCTGCAACTTGCTGCACCCCCACCAGCAGTGTATGTAGTCCCTCCTCTCTCTGCAACCTCTCCCAACAGAGCGCCTTGCCCCTGGTATCATATATCTTGTTCTGTTTGGAGTTAAGTAATACCTTGTGGTCAGTTTTATTTGTGCTTCTTTAATTTCTAACGAGGAGGCACAGTTATGCATGTGCTCCCAAATTATTTTTGCCTCCTTTTCCCCTAAATCCATCTTTAAATCTTTACTCCATGTTTCAATGTAAGTGTTCCTGTTGCTTATACTTTTGAGTTCTTTGTATAGTCTCCCCATTCTCCCAGCTGTTTTGAAAAGCTGCTATTTGAGAGAAGTAATTTTTTGTGGCTACCTCCCATAATTGTCCCCATTTTGTTGGGCAGTGCAGAAATCTTTTAATTGTAAATATTGAAAGGTATCCAATTTTTGCTGTGTTAATTCCTCCATCTTCTGTATATGGATAAACCTCCTCTTAAGGAATAATTGATGCATTTTAGTTATCCCTCTCAATCTCAAACTCTTCCTCAGACTCGGAGCCAGCTGGATTCCTTTGGCCTTGTTAGTAAAAAAAGTAAGTTTATTGTTTGACCATAGGTCGTAATAAATTAGATACAAAATAAGAACAAACAATACATAACGAAGTACAATATCATAAATAAAATAGTACATCTATGGACTGTGAATATAAACTAAGGTCAACTATGACCTGGTTGGGAAAGGATGGTTTACTTGGGGTAACTCATCCTTGGGTGATGAATCCAGCCCAAAATGAGAGCCACTAAACAGTGAGCTCACTTTCTGAATGGCCTTGCCCATCCCAGGAGTTACACAGATCAACACGTAACTCCTAGGGTTAATCTAATTTAGGTAAAAGCATGCCTTGCCCTTCACGGGGCTTATGTTGACAGCACTTGACCCCTGTAAATTGATAGGGGGAAGGAGCAGCCTTGCCTTGCCTTAATTGCTAGTGATGTTATATTATTTGCATCGCAACAATAGGTCTTTGCCAAAAAAAAGGAAAGATATAACTTCTAAAGGCTTTATACACATAGACAAAAAGTATAAGCATGATGGTGGTAATAGCAATTGTAATACTTAAACAATTAATTACACCATTCCCAAATCCAGCTATACTGAACCAGTGTCGAAAACGATTGCCCGCCCATGTCTGGTCAGGGACCTTGATATAATGGTCAAAGAAGGAATTGGGATTAAGATTGAGAGCTGCCTGTTGGGGATTTACTATCCAAAAAGTTTCATCTAAGTTGTACTACCTGGCCTAAATATACAGCCACGTTCTTAATAACTTGAGGGGAGGTGCTGGACAACAGCAATGATAG
>QEPC01009440.1:2963265-2977718 GCA_003113815.1 Sphenodon punctatus | reverse complement strand
ATAGACACATTATGACATCCGCAGTTTTATTCTCTATCCCTTTGTGAATAACTCCTAATGTTCTGTTTGATTTTTTGTCTGCTGCTGCACACTGGGCTGAGGATTTCAGTGTATTGTCCACAATCACTCCCAGATCCTTTTCCTGAGTGATAACTCCTAGCTTAGTACCCAGCATTGTGTACTCATAATTTGGATTATTTTTCCCTATGTGCATGACTTTGCACTTGTCCACATTAAATCTCATCTGCCATTTAGATGCCCAGGCACCCAGTCTCGTAAGATCCTGTTGCAGTTCTTCACAGTCTGTTCGTGTTTTAAGTACCTTGAATAATTTATTTTATTTATTTATTAGCATTTTTATGCCGCCCCCTCATGCGCACGGCATCTCGGGGTGACTAACAATACGATAAAACAGTAAAATACATTAAAAACCAACATCACTTTTAAAAAATGTTTAAAACCCCCAACCCTAACCCTACCCTCCAATTCCCCACCCCACCAATCTCCCCCATTTACCCCTCCCTCCCCTCCAAAGGCCTGGGCGAACAGCCAAGTCTTGAATGCGTGCCGAAAGACGAGCAGATCCGGGGCCAGGCGGGCTTCCTTCGGAAGAGAGTTCCACAACCGTGGCCCGACCACTGAGAACGCCCTCTCCATGGTGACCCCCCGCCTTACACGGGAGACCTCCAGATAGGCGCCCCCAGTGGATCGGAGGGTCTGTCCTGAGTCACGGAAGGCGAGACGGTCCCCGAGATAAGAGGGGCCGAGACCGTATAGGGCTCTGTATACCAATACTAGCACCTTGAACTTGGCTCGGTATGCTATAGGCAGCCAGTGCAGAGAATGGAGCACTGGTGTAATGTGCTCAGGGTGACCCATCCCCGTAAGGAGACGGGCCGCCGCATTCTGCACCAGCTGCAGCCTCTGAACCAATATCAAGGGAAGCGCCACATAGAATGTGTTGCAGTAGTCAAGCCTCAAGGTAACAAAGGCATGGATGAGAGTGGCCAGGTCGGTCTGGAGATGTATGGGTGCAGTCTCCGCACCAGATAGCGGAAGGCGGCTTTAGCCACTGCCTCCACCTGCCGATCCAGGTGGAGGTCCTCATCCAAAATCACTCCCAGACTCCGTACCTGCTGAGCAACCGGAGGGCAGACCCCCCCCCATAGGAGGAGCCGACACCTCCTTCGCCCTCCCCACTACCATCACCTCCGTCTTATCTGGATTCAGCTTCAGTCTTCTCTGCCTCATCCAATCTGCCATGGCCTCCAAACACTGGGAAAGTATCAAGACGGCAGGACCTGGGTCCATTGAAAAAGAGAGGTACAGCTGTGTGTCGTCAGCATATTGGTGACAACACACCCCGAACCGTCTCATGATCGATTGATCGATAGCTTGTTTGCTTTGTAGAATACTGCAAAAACTACCATCTGCCTTTGCAGGCCTATTTGGGTCTGGGACATAAGTACGACATCGCTGGCGTACAATAAAAGCCCGACAGGTCTATCGGCAATGTTTGGGGGGAAGAATCTTATTCCAGACATTTCCGGGATAATATAATTTATGAAGTAGTTTGAAAAGAGCGGGGGCCAGAACACAACCCTGCCTAACACCCCGCTGAATGTCCACTGGTTCTGTTATATGACCCTGGGGATCTACCCTCACCACCAAGGAAGAGCCAGAGTATACTGCTTGAATTAACCAAAGAAGCCTTCTTTCCAACGTAGACCTCCTTAGCTTTCCCCACAGGATGCTTCTATCTATAGAGTCAAATGCGGCGTGCAGATCTAAAAAAGCCACAAAAAAGGAATGATTCTGTGCCCGATACTTACTGACCAGGTAGCTAAGTAAGCTACATTGCTCTATTTTAGACCGGCCAGCCTGAAAGCCTGCTTGCTCTGCATAAATTATGTTTTCCTGATTAGTCCATGATGTAAACCTGGCCAATAGAAGCTTACCATAAATTTTCCCCACCACACAAAGAAGGCTAATTGGGCGATAATTAGCTGCATCTGACCGATTCCCTTTTTTGTAGATAGGAACTACTATAGCTCTGGACCATAAGTTAGGGATTTTCCCTGAATTATTTGTTGCCGTAAATAACTGAGCTAGGAGAGGGAGCCACCATGTCTTATTGCCTTTGATGAATTCTATATGGACTTGATCGGGTCCAGGAGCCCTATGGTTACAAAATGAATCCAATACTGATTCTATTTCCAGCACCGAGACAGGAGGCCATGGATGGTGGTCTGAAGGATCGCTGTTAGCTACAATGGGATGATCTTCCAATTGCCCTGCAAATAAAGCCCGAAAATGTTCCATCCAGGTGGAAGGCAATATGGTGCTTCCAACCGATCTCCCTATTGTTAGTATCAATGGGAGTAAAGGGGGATTTTCCTGTTATAAGTTTTGCCCTTTTTTTGAATTTTCATCCACATTATTACAAAGTATCGACCCTACAAAGGGATGTTTTTTAGTTGGAACTGTTTGACCCCCCTCAAGATCCAATATTAAGTTTTTTAGAGAATCCACCCGCATTGCGTGTCTTTCTAATTCAACCCATTCCTGGGCATCTGGCTCGTGGTACCAGTCTGGTAGTGCACCCAGCACTGCAGCTTTATAGTATACTTCCAGATCTGGCAAATTAATCCCTCCTTTATCTCTCGTTTTCATGAGAGTTAATTTTTTCATCCTAGGTTTCCTACCATTCCAAATTAGCTTGTTCAGCAAGCAGTCGCACTTCTTAAAAAATTTATCTGGGAGTTTTATTGGTAAAGTACTAAATCTATATAGGATTTTGGGGAGTGATATTTTAAATAAATTTATTTTCCCCAGCCGTGTCACCATCAAATTTTTCCAAGGTCTTACTTCTTCTTCCAAATTACTTAGTAAGGGGACATAATTTTTTTCATATAAATCCTTTGTATTTCTGGATAGAATTATCCCCAAGTATTTTAATCGTACCTTACTTATTGGAAAAGGAGACGTTTTTGCAAGGTGTTGTTCCTGCACTTTATCCCTACCAAATACCAGTGCGTATGACTTTTCTCTATTTATTCTGTACCCAGAGATTTCACCAAAATCAGTAAAAACTTTTAACAATTCTTTGCACGAGCTCTCTGGATCATAAACCTAAAGCTATAGGTCATCTGCAAACAGAGAGAGCTTATGTTCTTTCCCTCCAATTTTCACCCCTTTAATGTTCTCATTTTGGTGAATCGCATTTGCCAGCACCTCTAAAACAATATTGAACAGGAGCGGAGATGGGACATCGCTGCCTAGTTCCCCTCTGTAGTTCAAATATCTCCTAGAGTTCCCCATTAATTAAGATTCTAGCTTGTGGCTTTTTGTATATGGCTTTGATTCATTTTAGGAAGTTCCCTTCAAATCCCATCTTTTCCATTGTGAGAAAAAGAATCTATTTCATCCAAATCAAAGGCTTTCTCAGCATCCACTGAGATTATGGAGGCCGGGGTTTTATTCACTTCTAAGTTATATATTATATTTATCGCCTTTCTTATGTTATCTTTCCCCTGTCTTCCGTGGATAAACCCCACCTGATTGATATGAATTACTTCCCTGATTATTGACTTCAGCCTATTAGCTAATATTTTTGCAAATAATTTGAAGTCTGAATTCATTAGGGAGATTGGGTGATAGCTGCCACATAATTCTACTGGCCTGCCTGGCTTGGGGATCAGGGTCACCGTTGCTAAGTAAAAATTCTGGGGCATGGCTGCTTCTTTCCAAATATTATTAAATGTGTTAGCTAGGTGTGGGGCGAGTACCTCGTGGAAGGCTTGGTAAAATTCATTGGGAAAGCCATCCGGGCCACACGCTTTGTTTTTCTTTAGTGTCGCAATTGCCTCTTGGACCTCCTGTGTGGTGGTTGCTGTGTTTAAGAAAGCCTTTTGGTCTTCATTAATCTGAGGAATCTTTATAGTATTTAGGAACCTTTTTATTTTTTCCTTTTGGGGCCTACAGGATGTGTAAATCCAGAAAGGCCTTTTGAATTTGCTTTGGTTCCCCTTATTGTTCACCTTGTGCACTCTGCACTTTTGAGTTAAAAGTCTTCCTTTGCTTGGATTTGACTAGGTTGGCCAGTGCTTTGCCGGCCTTATTCAGGAAAACTTTTTTTGAGGGGGATGAAGAAATCCTACTTTACCCCTGCTTGGGGAGCACAACACTGCTTCTCCAGGGAGTGTCTACTAGGGGTAGGGATTCAGATTTAGTCACTTAAATTGTACCAAACTACAACAGTGGGCAACAAGTCCTGTTGTGTTTCAGTTTAATAATAAATAATAATAATAAACAAACTCTGCACGTGCAAAATGGTCACTGGGCTGTTCTGCACATGTGCAATCTTTTCCAAAATAGTAACGGCAGCATTGTCACCATTTTGCAAAAGGGCAGCCACTGTTGCAGTTCAGTTTAAATTAAAAAAATACCTCTGCATGTGCAAATGGCTGTCGAACTGTTTTGTGCATGCAAGCCCTTTTCCAAAATGGCAGCGGCAGCATTATTTTTGAAAATGGCACCTGGTCTGTGCATGCACAATGGTTACCACCACCATTTTGGAAAGGGTGCGAATGCGAAGAACAGCCCAGTGGCCATTTTGCACATGCACATATTTTCTTTTAATTTCTATTATTTTATTGATTTTAAATACAGATCCATAATCCAAATCTGTATTTAAATCTGGAATTTGCAGAACTGATACTGTAAGCAGAACTGAACTTCAATTTCCTCCAGCAGACCACCCCTATCTGGTCTCCAATTCCCCTCTGTCTCTGCTCACCCCCAGCATACCCCTCAGCAGCTTTGTCATGTGACCTGCTTAATGGGAGACAGATGATACGCTAATAAATGTTTTCTGCAGCAGTAGCCTTCTGGAAGGCCTTTGGGCAGCTATGAGGGAGGCCTGAGCTTCCTGTTCCCCCTTCCCTCACTTCCCCAAGTTGTACTGCTGGTGAACCTCTGTAATCCTTCTCATAAAAAAAAATTACTCAAATGTTGTGTGAGCAAAATTTCACCCAGCATAAGTGCATCTTTTGCTTACTCTTGCCATCGCTAGTGAAAAAGTACAGAACAGAAGGGTATATCTCTGGGAGTCACTATTCCCAGGCTTAGAAAAGAAAAAGTAAAGTAAATACATCAATAAATACTCTGTGTTTAATGTATGTGTGTTTATATGCCTGAAGTAACCTTCCAGCCAATAGACTCCAAACATGCAAATGAGCCCAGGGAGGAAGAAGTGTGATTGATTCCGTTTCTGAAGTCACGACTGATGCAGTTCAAGGCAGTCTTGAAATCAGAGTGTTTGGGCTAGCTGTCAGGGCTTGGCCTGAACCCATGGTCTCTGGACTTAGTAGTGACCGTTTCCCCCCTGCACCACCACCTGATTTATTGTGGTGTGAACTTTTCTTCTCTGTTGTCTGTTCTTTCTCCCTCTCTTGCCCGTGTGTGGCCATGCCCACCAACTCCCTGATAGGTTCCCAGATTTATGTAAGGCATGCTAGGAGCTACAGGTAATTGGTGGAGCATCTGTTGCTGTTTCTTCCTTTCTTCCCCCTTGTAACGTAAAGAAATGTCTTTACGTTTCTAACATAAGATATGTTATCTTGTTGTTGTTATAGTATATATAGCCTCCTTAAAAGAAAGGCAAGGTGTGAAATCTCCCCCTGAAGAAGCTGGATGTTCCAGCGAAATGGCCGTCGGGATCCTTTTGTTATATATTGTATATACTGCTGCCCTTTCTACCAAAGGCTTCTTTGTATGGACTTTTCTGTTTGGAGCATATATTTATTTTGTATAAAATTTGACTCAGAGTTGAAGCAGGTATATTTTGTATGGATTTCCTTCTTCAGAATATATATCCGTGTGGTTTTTGAGTTTTCTTGCAGGTGGCATTTGGGCCTCCATCTTTGGATTCACTGTTCATCCTAGTCTTGGGTTGTGTCTCTTTTTGTTGTTACACTGCTTAGTTCGTGTCTCATCTCCTTGCTTGGTGTCATTCCTTTCCCCTCTTGTGTGGCATTGCATTTCCCTTCCTTCATTGTTTCTTAGCCTCTCCTTTTGTGCATGTTTTTATATGTTCTTTCCCTTGTAGCTTGTATACTCTTGATCTCCTTTGTTGGGAGTTTTTCCTCCTATTAATGGACTGGTTCCCTCCCTTGCCTAGTCACTTATCATAGTGTTTGTTTCCATTCCTTATCCCCTCTAGCCATAGCTCTGTTCATGTCTCACTATGTTTCTGGTTCTGCTGATTCCTTTTCTTAGCCATTGTCTGTTGTTTAATGCTTGTTCCCTTTCTTGCCCCTTTAACCATAGTGCTGTTGATTCCTCACTACATGTCTCTGCTTTGGTAACCTGGGTGTTGCTCTGGTGTTGTCTCTCCATTCTGTGTTTACTGCTGCCCTTTCTACCAAAGGCTTCTTTTTATGGACTGCTAACAGACTGTCTTGGGCCCACTCCTGAGTCTGAGCTACTTGGGGTACCCGTGGTCTCCTTCCTGCCTTCACTTATGGTTCATGACTGTGTTCCTGATATTAGCATAGGAGGAACAGCTAACTTTGGCTTGACAAGGAGATTCTAGACTCTAGAGCCAGCCAAGAAAGAGGAGTGTTTGGGGGACCAATAATTGCCTACGGGATGTGCAAAGTATCTTGGCCTACTCTCAATGCCATTTTTGGCATCTGGCCTGGTCTGATAGAGTGGTCAGGACTTGCAGGGAATTGGAAGGGGGTGGGGGACACTGGTTTAACAGTGATTGGGGAAATATCTCCAGCCTTTGTGCCCACAAAATTGTATGGTTTCCTTAACAATGAGTGTTAATAAACATGACACGCTTCCTGGTATGGCCTGCAATGACCCACCTGGGTCAGAGCTTTACCCACGTGTCTGTTAGCAGGCCACCAAATGTGGGATCGCTACAGCCCCCTGAAAAGGTAGGCCCAGGAATCATGCCCAAGGCCCAGGGCCACCCAGGCAGGCCCTAGTGGGCCATACCAGGCAAGCATATGTTCATGCTGCCATCCTGGCCCCGGCTTGGGGGTGCAATGGCTGCCTGTTATTGGCAGGGGGGTGGGGTGTGTGCCAATCACAATGTGGGATGCGGCTAGCCAGCCTCGTGTCTCTTCTTGGTCCCCCCATCCACCCCGGCTCAGTTGATTGGTGGGAACGTTTATTCAGTTCACCAACCTGACTCAGCTGGGGGTGCACCCCCTCCACACAACATGTAGCCAGTGCACCGGCTGCACATTTAACAACACCCAGTGTTTTGTCTATAGGGGTAGAAGTAAAAAGGGCTTTCTGCCAATGATAATCATCACAATGAAAGGGTAGTTACATAAGCAAGTAAGAGACTACGTTAGAATATAGCTGGTCTTACATCAATGTTCAAAACATGGTGGAAAGAGAGAGCATGGAGCCTTCTCATGTAATTCCATGTCCAGTCCCAGTTGCCAGTCTTGGGGTGTCTTTATACATAACATCAACAGGTGTCTGAATGTGTGTTTTGACCTTGATATGAACAATGGTTTGGCCCTGTGTTCACCATGTGGCGCTGCTTAGACACACATCTCGGGACAAATTGGTGTTTTGCTCACCACCCGATCTCAGCATGCAAGCGCTGCCACCTCGTTCCCCGTGTTGTACCTGTTAATATGCCACACGATATCATTAGACACAACGTTGGCCACTTGTTTAGCTTGAACATGCAAATTGTCCTTGTGATGCAATGGTGTTCACATTGCGTGTTCAACAGGTGGGCAAATTGGTGTTGGGATTGTTATGATGCTTACACACAACGGCCAAACTCGGCTTAGGGGTTTTGACACCCAGTCTTTTATGTCTAAAGACACCCATGGTCTATCCTTGCAAACTCATGGGTTAGCATTACTGAAGTCACAAGATAGTCCAAAAGAGAGATGGGGTGGTGAGTAGGCAAGTCTATGACTCTGTTCCCTGGAGTGGTGCAGTTTTGTATCATAATGCAGAGCAACACTTGAAAAGCATAATCTACCCAAAAGTAGCTCCTGATTTTACTGAGTGCTTGTTTTTCTATTGTCTAGTTTCCCATATCTTTGCAAATCTACTTTCCAGTGCTTGTGAGAGACGTATTGCACCAGGCCTCTAATGCATCTAGTTAAAGGAGAATAACTGACTTCTAAAATGTCATGTCATGTGTTATGTACCAGTAATACTGTCAGAGCACTTGAGGTGTTTACCTTCATAATTCCTAACAGTAACTTCCTGCTGACTGCCAAGTGGTTTGGGCTCTAGGGCATTTCTCACTGTGTACGCCAGAAATGGCTTACAGGTTTGATACCTCTGCAACATAATCCTGAGTCATCCCTGCCTGCATTATGCAACCTCAGTGGTGTCAAATACTGTATGTTCTTTCTGTGCAGTGTTTAGCTAGGAGTAGGAATATGAGACAAGCATGTGAACTTGTTCAACCCTAGCATAAAGCTACTAGGGACTGTAATCCAAAATCTGTTCTCCCCGGGCTTGGGGGTGTGCTGCAGAATGTGGTTTCTTGTTTTCCGTCAGTAATGATTAGATGTTCTTTGGAGGAAAGCTCATAATTTCTTGTTTTGCTGAATAACCTTTCAATTTTGTAAACAGATCTTGCTGCTTACTAGTTTTCTTTGTAGCAAAGAAATGCCCCAGTTGAAGCTATTCTCAGAAAATTATGTTTGCTATATTATGTTTAATTTGTACATGTCTCCAAGATAGTGGAACTTCCTTGTAAAGGGGATGCTCAAGAAATCCCATGTTTTTCACTTAGAACTTGATTCAGAGTGCTAGATGCTGAGCACTTTGGCCTTCATTCAGAAAAACAATTAAGTACATGGTCTACGTTGATGTCAGTAGGCCTACTTGAACATAAAGGCTAGGTGCTGAGCACTCTGACCAGTCAAGAATAGACCAGCCTTCACTTTCAGAGGGTGGGGTTGTGAGGGTCTATATCAGGGTGGCCACTTTGAAAATTAGTACAAGCTCTGAGGTCTGCATAGAAGTTGGTGGCGGGGGGTACAAAGGTTCACTCAGGAAAAGGAGGGTCCAGATCACGGATCTGTGCCATGGATTTGTCCCCTATACTGGTGTGCATGCCCTCATCTCTGTTCTTTTTGCCTAAATTCAATTTTTCAGAGCTTGGGGCAGGGGTGTAGCTAGGTGGGAATGGGCCCTGGTGCAGAAGATGGAATGTACCCCCTGCTGGGCACTCCACTCACAGAAAGCCTGGGGAGATGGGAGAACAGCCTTGTGGACACTGGTGTGGCTGCACCTATTATAGCTACATCTCTGGCTTGAGGGGTGGAATTGGATCCAGGAACTGGTAAGGAGCCACATATTAAAAACTAGCCATGTACCTGAGGTTCCCTATTGCTGGCCTATATTTAGTGGTGGGGAGAGTCACACATAGTATTGTCAAACTCGGGATGTATTCCACATAGTTTTTCTCATCCTGATTTTTCCAATACTCTGACTACCCTTGGTGTTATCACCCCTTCTTTGGGTCCTGTTCTCTACCCCCAAGCTTCCTATTATTTTATTTATTTTAACAATTTGTACCTCCTGAACCAGCTCGGGGCAGCTAACAATGTCAAAAAATATAAAATACAATCATAAAACATTATTAAATACTCATAAAACCAGAACAATTAAAACACGTCTAGGGAACAGTAAAACAAATAATACAATAAATAAAGGTGGAGGGAGATTTAAAAACCCTAACCCCCTCCCCCCCTCCCCAAAGGCTTGGGTGAACAGCCAGGTCTTGCACATTCGTCTACATGTTAAAAGGCTTGGGGCCAGACGAGCTTCCTCCTGGAGGGAATTCCAAGGTGTGGCCCGGCCACCCAGAATGCCCTTTCCATTGTGGTCCCTCTCTTGACATGGAGGACCTCCAAGAAGGCACTCCCGGCAGACCGAAGGAGTCGCTCTGGGGTGTGAAGGGCGAAGTGGTCCCTGAGGTACGAGGGGTCCAGACCGTGAAGGGCCTTATAAATCAATACCAATAACTTGAACCTGGCTCGGCTCGTTATTGGCAACCAGTGCAGAGTCTGGAGCACAGGTGTTATGTGCTCCCGACGACCCGTCCCTGACAGGAGCCGGGCCGCCGCATTCTGCACTAGCTGCAGCTTCCGAACCAGGAACAGGGGCAGCCCCACGTAGAGCACATTGCAGTAGTCCAGCCTCGATGTGATGAAGGCTGGAGGCCAGGTCTGGGCCGGAGACGTATGGATGCAGCCTCCGCACCAGATATAACTGGCAGAAAGCGGCCTTCACCACTACCTCCACCTGATGCTCCAGGTGGAGATCTGTGTCAAATATCACCCCAAGACTCTGAACCTGCTGAGCTATAGGAGTGCGAACCCTCTCAATCAGGGGGGCCGACACCACCCCCGCTCTCCCCACCAACATCACCTCCGTCTTATCGGGGTTGAGCTTCAGTCTGCTCTGCCACATCTATTCCGCCATGGCCTTCAGACACCAGAACACCAACAAGACAGCTATTGTCCATTGCTTGGAACAATGTGGGATAAGCATGGATTGTTCACTTTCCAATTTTTGCTGCAGGTAGTTAACGGCAGTTACTCCTTCCCTGTTTCAGATGAACCACATCAGGTATATATCCATAGTCAACACCAATCATTCTTCTAGTACAAGATTCTCTGCTCACACTAGTGGAGCACTTATCCCATTAGCATGGGCTTTGCCTGCACCAGTGTAAACTGAACAGCAAGTAGGAAGACAGCAGCAGGACACTTGCTTTCTTTGTTTTCAGGTTTGTGGGTACTGCAGAGTCTCAGGTACTAGATCTGCTTGTGGCTGAGGGCCTTTCCCTATGATCTTTCTCCAGGGCAGCTCACAATATTGGAGCCGATCCCAAGCCCCACAGATGAGTGCACGTGGCACTCCCATTATGGAGACTGTGGTGTGTGTGAAAACCACACGGAAATCATGCCTAACTTGTACATGTGCATTCTGTATCATGCCCACTGTCATGGATATTAACTGCCAGAGACGCCAGGACAATCCAGGAGGGTTGGCAACATTAGCCGCAGGCCTCTTGTAAGGAGAGGAACGTAAGGATTTATAAGGGATTACAGGACAGGGAGGTCAGAGTGTTACAGGAGTGAAAGTGACTGATGGAATGCCAGGCAGGAAGACAGTATTATGAAGAGAACAATAGATGTGGAAGGTGGGAAACATGGATAAAAAGGTGAAAGGGTTTGGAGGTCATGGAAAATACATCTTTTGGGGAGCAGAGGAATAGGATGTGATTGATCACCAATAAGGGTTAGCAAAACTTGGATCTGAACTCTGATCTTTATTTAAGTTCAGTATGAGCACGCACAACTCTGGGAACTTTCCCATTTTGAGTCTCAAAGTCTGGAAGTGTTGAGGTCCTGAGCTTTCATTTTACACATTAGAGATGGAATTTGTATTGGCAGATTTCGGAGTTTTGTCTTGGGCTCACCTCTAGTTTGAAGGTTCACTTACGGTTTGGATATTTTTGCTTGTCTATCAAGACTGAACCTCTGAGGGTAAAGTCACACATGACAGCCGGGCTGCTGCATCCGAGGCTGGCCCAGGACACAGCAGCCTTAGGGAAGAGGGCGTGTGTGCCCGCCGGAGCACAGAACAGACATGATCCCAGCCAGGTTGACAGCAGCATAGCCCAGAGGCCTGCAGAACGGGAATGTGCGGCTGGCTATCCCCGCCCCTGAGCTGCACCCAGAACCCTGTCATATCAGGAAACCATGGCGGCCATGATGGCAGCCAGCCATGGTGGTGGTGACCCAGGCTGGCAGATATGCAGGCTTGGGGATGGCCCCCTTTACCGCAGTCTGGAGGGTCCTA
Organism: Sphenodon punctatus; assembly: GCA_003113815.1. Classification (NCBI taxonomy): domain Eukaryota; kingdom Metazoa; phylum Chordata; class Lepidosauria; order Sphenodontia; family Sphenodontidae; genus Sphenodon; species Sphenodon punctatus. The sequence continues at coordinate 2,965,844 of QEPC01009440.1, read as the reverse complement.
GCCTGGGATGTTACCTCAGTTAGCTGCAGAAGTGAGAGTATGGGCTAGCTGCCAACATGACCCAGGATATGCCTGGTCAACATCTGGAGGCCAAGAACCACACGTGACCGAGTCCTGTGGGGCAAAGCAGACCTAAGCAGACCTGTCACATCTGACCTTCTCCTGAGTCTTGAGTTATACCCATAACAAACAGATGTTGGTATTTTTTAATTATGGGTTAAGCTTTAGCAATGTATCCATTGTTGGGCCAGACAGATAGCAAGACAGTCTTTGTCCTGTAGAATGTGTAGTAATAGAAGCCAAGCCATAATAAGTAGCTATGGGGGTTGTTTGTGATTTGTAAATTAAAGCAGAGTATCAAGATCTAGAGGTCCACAGTGTGTGTTATATTATATTGGGCACTTAAGTTAAACTCAAAAGTGCATAGTGATAGCTCCCATGCTCTACTTGCCTGTATGTATAGGCATTGACTGTAGGCTGGCCCTTCAGTCTTTTTCAAGGCAACAAAACCAGATTCCATTCTAGAACCTTGCTAAACTGTGTCGACAGAGAGACATTTGGTCTCAAAGTGAGGAGAGATGACAGTATTAAAGTTTCACATCAGAAAAAGTGTGAGAGCCGGCTGTAGTTTATCCTGCTTTAAAGCCAAGTATCCACCATAGTACAAATAACACTTTCTAGAAAATGGTGCAGAGGCAATCATACTTAATTTATACCATTATTATATTGGACAGAGCTGCAAAATCTTACAGTAAATCCAAGTTTAGAAGAGGTAGGGGAAAGAAAGCAAATGCTACTGGGATAGTGTTAAATTCTATTTTTTCTGTGAATGTAACAAAAGTACACAAAATATTGCAGAGGGAAATGGACTGTTTTAAAACATTGTATGTTACCAAGACTTCAGATTGGAAGCAGGTTTACATGTCCTAGTTCATGCTGAGATCTCTGTACAAAAAATATTTCAGGAAAATGAGATGGTTTATTGCTGTTTTTGCAACCTCAGGAAAAATAAATCTGAAGAGGAAGAAAAAGAAGGATTTGGAAGTTATCACTATAATTAGTCCCTTGATGATGATAATTCTTTTTCTATAGGATATTATTCATGCTAAATGGAGAAGAATACCTGATATAAAATAAGTTATTTGAAAGAAGACTTATCAGTCAAGCAGAAGGCCTGGTGCTATTTGTGGTGCTATAACAGCCCTTACAGTGATGGCAAATTTTGAATGAGGTTATTTTAAAATCTGGATAAGTACATTTATTAATGATCGTAACAGACTTTGGCCCTTTTCAAATGGACAACCCCCCTCACCCATGTGTGTGGGTGGGTGGGGTGACCATTTGAATGCTGTGGTGGAATGGGTGGGCATCTGAGTGAACGCCACTGCCGGTGGGTGGGGATGCGTGCATACTCCTGTGCTCCACCCACGCACAGAGCAACAGGCACCAATCTCAGATGCTCCATACGTGGAGGGGGGTGGGACTCCATGGGAACGCATCCCCATGCACCGCCCACCCACTGTGCCACCCATCCCCCTACACACCCGCGCCTGTTTGAATGGGGTCTTAATCTTCTGGTTCTTCTTTATTCTCCTGCTCAGTTCAGTAAAGGCTTTGACTTATTGTGGTGATACTCTCAGCAGGAAAGAAGTGAACAAGGAAGGGATCGCGAAGGCGGAGAAATTAAGGAATCTCCACCAACTTACTAATTGGAGGAGCTATCCATGTGTACAGTAAAGAAGGGGGTAGCAAGCTGCTTCATGAATAGCTGTGGATTAATTTACACCAGGTAGTAAATATGCACTGCAGGGGCCACCGGCGCCGAAACTGTTTTTCTAAAAAAAACAAAAAAACGCTGCCACTTATGACAGCTACAGCAGCCTCTGAGCTGCTGCAGAGGCTGCTGTAGCTGTCACTATGGTGTTCTTCTCCCTTTGGGGACCGACCCACGCTGGGAGTGGGTCCCCGAAGGGACAAAAAGGGCTCATCTGCTCAGCCGCCCAAAGCGTTTTCCCATGGGAAACGCGATTTGGGTGGCTGAACTCCTCCGTCCATAGCACGCTTGGGACATGCTGTGGAGGGAGGGGCAAAACCTTTCCATTGCGCTCAATGGGCGCAATGGAAGATCTCGCCAGGGCAGTCGCGCTGACTGCCCTGGCGAGATAGCTTGACTTGGGGGACTGAGAAGGGAGGAAGCGTCAGTCCCCGAGAGAAGTCTCAGCTCTGTGCCGGTTCCCGCTGCCGCTCCCGCTGCCATTGCCGCTTGCCGCTCAGTGCGGAGGGGGGGAGCGGCAATGGCAGTGGCAGCGGGAACTGCTGGACTGTTTTTTGTTTTTGTTTTTTTTAAATTGCCTGCACGTCCTGACTCTGTGCGTGGGGACACGTGGGCAATTTAAAATTTAAAAAAACAACTAAACTCCACCCACCTACGCCTAGGAGGAGTGCCAGGCGCCGAAGGAGATGGAAGGAGCAGTCAGACTAACAGGTAAGACTGACTGATCCCTCCCTCCCCCACCCTGTACCTGACCTCCTCCACCCCCCCGCATCCTTCCCCTAGGCTGAGCCTGTTCCCCACCCCC
>QEPC01009440.1:2884870-2962946 GCA_003113815.1 Sphenodon punctatus | reverse complement strand
ATTTTAAGTTTGATGTGCATTGTAGACTGTGTTTTCTTCCATCTGATGTTAACCCTGGGAACGCCTTACTGCTGTGTTATGCCAGTGTTTTGCCAGTGTTTCTCTGTGTTTGGGGTTTATACAGTATTCATTTTAAGCTTGATGTGCATTGTAGACTGTGTTTTCTTCCATCTGATGTTAACCCTGGGAACTCCTTGTTGCTGGGTTATGCCCTGGCTCTGCCTACTGTTGCCCTGGCTCCACCTACCGTTGCCCTGACTCTGCCCACAGGGTCGCTGGATGGCCTTACTGCCCCTCCAAACTAAAAAGCCACCGCCACCCCTGGCTTGGCATGTAGACCTTGGATTAGGACTGCCCCATGCACTCACCATGAGTACAGAAAGAACAAGTTAGCCCAATGTCTTCATCCACAAATATATTATTTCAAAAGGTATACAAAAATTGAACAATTTATCTTGGTTATCCCTCAAGTTAGCCATCTAATTGTCTAACTGAATGTTTGGAGAAACAAAAATAAATAGAAAGGAAGAACTTCGGATTCATGTTACAACAAAACATTCTCTGGCTTATTTCAACATTTGTGCTTGCAAATGTAGCTACCAATTAAAAGCTTAGAAATTGAAGGATTTTACCTGTGAAAACAGCAGCTGAAAAACTCCCTAAAGACTACAGTGATGTTGATGGGAAGAAATTTGGCTGGAAATTTCCACATCTTTCAAATTGTCCATTGCACCACCTTTCACTTATTATAACTCATTTTAATTTGCTTTTGGTTGTGAGACCATGAAGTGTAACTAGCAGGGGATTTAGAATCAGGATGGCTGGAGCCTATTTCCTGCTCTAGCATAGACTTACTATCTGACCTTGAACAAGACTCTTTAAGAGTTGCTGGCTATTTACAATTCTTAGTGAAGTTGGTAGTTATGCAAGGTGCTCAACATTAGGGCTGAGATGAGAGAGCAAGTGTTCCTGTTCCAGTGTCCACAGAGAAATGTCAACCTTTTGGGAGTGCTTGTGAGTGTTCATCAGTACTTTGTCAGTCTCTGGTGGTTCTGCACTTCTGCCATTGTTGATTTTAGCATCTGTGATTTTTTCCGGTGCTTCCCCAACACATAACTGGCACTTTTGTGTTTCCACAGCCCTTTGAGGTGCATGCAGGGTACACGCAGGGTTTGGAATTAGCCTGGTAGCAGCTCTGTTCAGCTCATGAAATATAACAATAAATGGTGAAAACAGTGGAAAAGCCGTTAAGTTTCCACATTGTTTGAATGAGTGTGAATGATCTGGTTTTGACGGAAAAAGCATTCAACACCATTTGTTGTTTCTGGCCTACTCAGTATCTCAGAATAGTAGACTCTTAATTCATTTGTAACTCTGCTTTTTCAGTTGTAAAATTGGGGTCATAGTACTGCCTACCTCACAGTGCTATGGTCTGGTTTGGTTATTGTGGTTCAGTTTCATTTATTTTGGCTAATTGGTTTGGTCATTTTGGTACCTTGATTACTTTATTTCAGCACTATTATCACATACACAATAGGTGAAATGAAGTAAACAAAATATTGAAATGACTGAGCTGGAATACGAAAATAGCCAAATAAGTGGATGTGCAAATACCCTCTTCCATTGCAAATATTGCTTGACTATTCAGAGGGCTATCTGCATGTGCAAATAATACTTAGGAATATCGAATCTACTATTAATTCAAGCTCTGACTTAGAAACCTTTTACATTTGAACTTTCTCGTTTATCGTTGTTTTATGCTTTTCCTTTTAAATAAGTGAAACTGAGAATTGCACCAATATCTGTTGGAATTATACAAGTGCTCAGGTTCTATGAGTAAACACAAAAAGCATGGGGTGTATTAACACTTTGCTCAGAAAAGGATAATTAATGGAGCACTTTGTGAAGCTTAGATTTTGTTTTCTAAAATATGTACTTTGATAGCAAAAAGTGGACTTGTTAAGCTTAAAGAAAATCTATACTATGTCCTTCATAGGATACTAGCAGCTGAAAGGAAAGTATACTACTAGGGAAAAAACAGTTTGAAAGAAAAATATAACTAATGGAAACAGTGCTTCAGATGGTAAACTACTTAGATACAAGCCCAGGGGCAGGTTTTGTTTTTTTTACAGAGCTGCACACCACATTTGATCTGTAGCATGTGAATCCTGGCTAATGGATTATATTAGCTGGGGATTCAGGGCCAGATTCAGTCTATGGAGTGAAGACAGAGAGCTGGATAATCCATTCTATAGCCTTCGGTCCGTTTATTCGGACCTAGGGAGCGTTCTCCCTCTTGACCACTAGGAGGCAGCACAGACTTTCGACTGGGCATGCGTAGGGAGAGCGCGCCCTCGCTTCCCCAGTCGAAAGTCTGCCTCTGAACTGTTAGGTAGTGCAGCGCGGGGGCTCTGCACCCCCAACGGACTTTCGTGCCTCCCTTGCTCTCCTTCGGGGACGGGGGGGCTAGTAATAGAATTAGCCTAGCCTGCACTCGCAGCAGGAACGGGACTCCTCACGGTCCCTTGGAATTTAACGGAGGGCTGCTCGCCTCGTTCCGGTGCCGGCCTGCTGGTACGGCCCGGGGACCCAGCTTGTGGCGTTCGACCCCAGCGGGGTACGCACGACCCTTTTGGCCAGTCGGACATGGCTGAGATTGCCAGGATCCGCAGAGCCGCCGCGCACAGAGCGGCACAGCTAACGCTGGGCTGGGGAGTGAACCTGCGAGGGAGCACCGGGCCCAGGCTGCGGCCCCCGCAAGGCAGCGGAGGAGCCACGCAGCCAGGAGGGGGAAGGGTGCCCCACCATTCCAGCAAGGAAGTGGAGGAAAGGAGGAGGCAGACTCCTCTGCCTCCTCGCAAGTAAGTGGGGCTCCCTGGGCAGAAGATGTCCCCTAGGCAAGAGAGAGCGCTCTGCCTTTCAAAATTCAAAGGCTCCACGTGAGCACTCCTCCGTTACTTGCACGAGGAGCACAGTCCTTGCTAGGGTGTGCTCTTAGCAGGGATGCAAAGGCCATTCCTGCCAGTGGGATTTGTGCCAGCCCTGGGTGCTTGAACTGGTGCTTGCTGCTCTTAGGATTACACCCTCCACAACAATGGAAGCCCCCTCCCCTCAGGCCTCATTATGGGAGCCTCTAAGAGGGCTATCAAGGGCAAAAAGCCCCTGCAAAACCACAGGGCCCTTCCCTCCGGGACCTTTTGGGGTCATCAGCGGGCAGTGAGCAGGGGGATAAGAAGCCCCTTTAGAGGATGGAGGTTGGGAGATTCCTCCTCCTCGAAACCACTCAGAGCCCCCCTACAGCCCATGCGTAAGAAACGCAGATCCCAGGGCAGGAGTAATCTTCCTCCTGGGCCAGCTTCGCCCTCAGAGGGCTCTGAAAGGGAGGAAGATCATTCCTCGCCAAATGAGGAACAGGCCCCTGCGTGGGAGTGGGACCGGCTGGCCTTGTGGGTTAAGGGCTAACCTTGACTTTAGAAACCACGGGTTCAGAGCCTGGTTCCTCTGTGGAGTATAGGGGACCTTGAAAGGGTTACTCAGTGAGGGCAGGGAGCGCCCTTCTGATTGAGACCCTTCTTATTAAGACCCTCAGCACATGCTGCATACCACCCCACGCTCTCGAATAAAGGGTGAGTCTGATTCTTCCCCAGCGGAGGAGGACTCTGAGAGGGCATACATCCCGAAACATGGTAGGGGCAAGACGGGGGCTGTGCTGGCCGACCCTTTGAAAAAATCATTAGAGAGAGGCCGCCTCCCTAGCCTGCCAGTCAGGGTTTCCATCCTCTGAGGACCTTCTCCCGAGGGATCCTACGGATAGGGGATTGGAAGTGGGCTGCGCAAAAAAGCCAGACCCGACCCATTTCTGACTCGCTGTCGCACAAACTGGCAGCAAAGGTCATCCATGCCTTTGGGATGGAGGCGCCGCCGGCAGGGGCGAGCTGACTCGCATGCAAGAATCTTCTGCTCCACGACACATTTAGGGGCCATAGGCATCCTGTAAGTGATTCTGTTCCCTGCCCGCTGGCAGAACTCCTGTCTCCTTAAGCTATTCCTCCCACGACTCAGGCCGACTGGGAGGAAGGCTCCTTCACTTTGTGAAGCAGGGGAGTCTGATTTGGGCCCAGCTCTGAAAAAGAGCCTAGGTCGCTCCTCTGGTAGAGCATCGAACTTTAATCTGGGGGGCCAGGGTTCAGGTCCCTGTACAGACAACCACTCAAGCGTCCCTGCTCTTATACCCCCTGGTACAACCAGTAGAGGGCAGAGAGGGCGCGGGACGGAACCCAACAGGCCTGGCTTACCGACGTCCTCCTTTAAGAGGAACCAGTTAGCCTTGTGGGTTAGGCTATAACCTGGGATTCAGACGATCCAGGTTTAGATCCTGGTTCCTCCATGAAGAAGGTGGGGCCTTACAATGATCACTTCCCTGTAATGGAGGACTAAGAGTTGGACCCTGTTTCCCTGTAGGGAGCAGTAATTTAAACCTGGGCCCTACCGACAGTAGGGGGGAGGTACTCCATAGAGCTCAGCTCTTATCCACAGCAGTACTCTCGTCGGTCTCCCGTGTCACGCATCCCCACAAACACGGGGCACTGCTGGCAGAATTACACAGGCTCGACGCCATGGGGGCCATACAGAGGGTACCATCTATTGAGCAGGGGAAGGGCTTGACTCTCTTCTGTTTCTGGTTCAGAAGAAAGGCGGAGAAGGGCGTAACAGATGCGTCAAGCGTCCGAAATTCAAGAGGGAAACCTTCGCATCCATCTGCCTCGCCATATCAAAGGGCGATGGGCTATGCTACCGCCCTTGGCTCCGCTCTGCGTAGAACGCCCAGCACTTGCAGTACCCGGCCCTTCCATCCGGCCTTGCACGCCCCATGCCATTTACGAGGATTTTGATATCACTTATGGCAACCCTGCGTCTAGGGGCATGTCCATCGTTCCCTACCTCGAGGACATCCTGGTTTGACCGTGGTCGAAGAACAAGGGCTCGACTTTACCTGCAGCGCACCAGTTACTATCTGGAAAGCCACGGCTGCCAATTCAATCGCGCCAAGAGCACGAACCCACCCAAGGGCTGGAGCACCTGGGGGTAATATTCAACACCTAGCTGACCCGCAGTTTCATGCCCCCCGCTCGTCACAACAAGCTCAGGGCCCTTATAGCTTACATCCGAGCGCAAGTGTCTCTCCGGTCTCCGACCTCTCGGTTGGGATCCAGGATATCATGCACCTGCCACCTACAATGGGCTTGTTTTCACGCTCGTCCACTGCAACGGTTGCTCCGGCCTTGCCACCCACGGCTCATCAGCAAAGTTCCGATGACCTTGCCGGTGCCGAGCACCATTGCTCGATTCTTCCGATGGGCGGAAGCTCCGAACCGCTCCTGGAGGGGGTCCCTCTCATGGAGACAACCAGGGTGGTCCTAACGACCGATGTCACCCTCTCCAGAGGGGGATTGCACCTCGGTTTTCAACCGGGCACAGGGGGCTTGGTCACCAACAGCATCAACTGGCTGGAGCTACGAGCCACTTGCTGGGCGCTCCTCAAAGGCCTGCCGATCTTGAAGGGGTGTCCCGTCCTGGGGTTCACGGACAACTCCAGTGCGATGGCCGGCGTCAATCATCAGCGCGGATCGTGCTCAAAGGCGCTCCACAGGGTCGCATCCCGTCTAGTCAATTGGACAGATCGGCACCTGTTCTCCCTGTCAGCCCTTCATCTCAAGGGGACAGGCAACGGCGACGCAGACGGGTTGAGCCGGCAGACGCTAGTCCTGGGAGAGTGGTCGCGGAGCCAGGCGGCATTTCCCCTGGTTAGAGGGGCATTCGGCTCGCCGTTACTGGACCGGTTCGCCTCTCCGACCGACCACAAGCTACCCCGCTTCTCACCTGGAACCCTCAGCCAAGTGTGGCCTCAGGGGCTCCTGTACGCTTTCCACCTTGTCCCCTGATCAGCCGGTCAATGCCCAAGTGCAAGCCTCTGCAGGCCACAGCCATAATTGTGAACCATTTTGGCTTCGCAAGCCCTGGTGTCCGGGCTTGCTCCACCTGTCTCACGGAACCACCCTCTACCCGCCGGTCACCCACGGCCTTCGGTCACAGGGGCCCCTAACTTACCAGAAGCTGTAATTTCTGAAGTTAACAGCTTGGCTGTTGAAGCCCTAGCCCTTCAGGGGCTGGGCTATTCAGCTTCTGTAATACACACCCTGGTAGCGGCCAAGCGAAAATCTATCCGGCACATAGACCTGTGCAACGGGAGGGTGTTTGTGGGATGGGGCGAGTCTAGGCAAATCCCTCTGCGGTCTCCCTAAATCCCTCAGGTTTTATTGTTCCTCCAAGAGGGGCTGGATAGGGGGCTCCGCCCTAACACCCTGAGTAGACAAGTACCAGCTGTACATAGCATTATAGGGGCGTCAGGCAAACCTAAGGGGTCACCCCATCCTCACGTCCGGCAGTTTATGAGGGCCGCTGGGTTAATCTCCCCTGGAAGTTGAACTTGGTGCTTACCGCTCTCACTGGCTCTCCCTCTGAGCCGCTGCATCAGGTCTCAGGGTTTTTTATGTCCATCAAGGGGTTTTTTCTGATGGCTATTCCCACCGCAAAACGTCTCTCTGCGCTGGGGGCCTTATCAGCTGCCCCTGCCCTTTGCTTTTTCAGCCGGGAGTCGGGGTTCCTTCGTTTAAACCGACCTTTTTACCTAGGGTCGTCTCTATTGTCTATAGGTCACAGGATATGGTCCTGCCTTCCGTTGGCCCTCATCCTCGCCACGCATTAGAAAAGCTGTGGCACAACCTGGACGTGCGCAGAGCCTTCAAAGATTTATCTGCTGTGGTTGGCACCGTTCAGACGAGCTTCTAGTTTGTTAGTCAGTATCATCCCCGCCACAGGGGCACAAGGGTGTCGAAGTCAGTACTGACCGGTTGGATATCGTCCTGTTTTGCCAAGGCTTCCAAGGTCTCTGGCCTACTGCCTCTTACCCGAGTCTGGCCCACTCGACTCGAAGGGCGGCTACTAGTTCGGCCCTCCTCTCCAGGGCTCCGTTAACTGACAGTTGCAAGGCGGCTGGCTGAAAGAGCCTGCATACCTTTACTATGCATTATATAATGCTTTACAACAATCCGCAGAGGCCGCCTGTGGAGGGCGGATCCTCCAAGGGGTAGGGGATTTCTGGAACGTGCTGTCCCCCCCGTCCGAATAAACATTACTGCTATGTTACCTCCCTAGGTCCGAATAAACGGACCGAAGGCTATAGAAAGGGCAATTGGGATTCTTACCTGTGAATTGCCCTTCTGTAGCCTTCTAGGGAGTTTATTCGACCCGCCCGGGCTGTTTTAAATGTGATCTGTTAAAGCTGTTATTGCTTCAGCCCCAATTGGGGATTCCGTGGTGTTAACCCCCGAAGTTTCGGGGAAAAGTTTCTTTTGTATTTCAGCTCCAGTTCTTCGGCTGGGGTACTCCTGGGGAAGCGAGGGCGCGCTCTCCCTACGCATGCCCAGTCGAAAGTCTGTGCTGCCTCCTAGTGGTCAAGAGGGAGAACGCTCCCTAGGTCCGAATAAACTCCCTAGAAGGCTACAGAAGGGCAATTCACAGGTAAGAATCCCAATTGCCCTTTCTGCACACAGTCAGCCACACAGCAGAAGTACTGCTCCAACCACAGATTTCGAGGACTGCTCTGTCTTTGTGTTTGCTAAGACAAGTGCTTCTGTGGGAACAGCTTTAGGGACAAGATTAAAAAGTCTTATAGCAACATGGGACTCTTACAGACCAAAGAGCTGACAATTACAGATCATGCCTGATTCTCATCAGGAAATGTATTCTATGACTACTGAGTGCTTTTCTAATATCTATAATGAATTTGGAAATCTCAGAGGTTGAGCCAAAGCTCATTCAAATCTATTGGCTCTCACTGGGCTCAAGTGGCTTTGGTTCATGGTCTTAGTGAAGGAAGAGATGCAAAAAAAGTGACAAGCTTTATGACTTCATCATTGAAAGCAGAACTCAGCAAACAAACATTGGGTTTTCCTGTAGCCTATAAGTGTGCAATTTTGTATAGAATTATTACTTAAAATTAAATTAGGGTAACAAAAATGAATGAATATATGTTTATTGTGGCGTTTCTCCATAGCCTATATAGCAGTCTTAATTAACATATAACATGAAACATTTCATATCCTTAAGATATATATATATATATAAATCGGTTCCGCAGTACTAATGCACAATTAACGGAATATACAATTAAATAAAATCTGGCTTATTAGAGAAATGAATGAATAAGCAAATTATATTTGTTTGATTTCATTTGTGTTTTTTCTTTTTTCCATTTTATTAAAAATAATAAAAAATCATTGCACATGCACAAAATGCCTGCTGGGACCATTCTGCACATGTGTATCCTTTTTCAAAATGGCATCGGCAGTGTCATTGTCATTTTTGAAAAGGGCAGCCAGTCTGCGCATGCTACTGGTGCCATTTTGGAAAAGGGCCATGCATGCGTAGAACAGCCCCATGCACACAGTAAAAAAAAAATCCGTTTTTTATTTTTAATAAAATGAAACAAAACAAAAACTAAAATGGTCGTTCTTTACAAAAAATACAACAAAAAAACCCCCACAGGTTTTTGAAAATGAAAATGAAAACTAAAACAAAAATGAATGATGTATTTGCTGCACACCCTGGTAGCCTACTGGGTAATACCTTGGACTTGGACTTGGACTTGCGTGACCACAGTTCAAATCCCCCTTTTAGCCATGAACTTGCCAGATGGCCTCTCACAAGTCATTAACTCTTCATTTTATCTATTACCTTCTTTTTCCAGCATTTTTAATTACACTGATGTTCATACCTTTCAAACCCTGGAAACTGAAATGAGAGGCAGTGGCACTCAAAAAGACAAATAATACAGAACCCTATTTGCATAAATTTGCATGTATGGATTTGTGCAGATTTATGCAAATCTAAAACAGCCCATTGCTTTTAAATCTCACCCCAACTATGTAGGCCCACACCCTCCCTTCCAGGACATCCATACTATGCGCACTCCCATCCTCTGACAGTTAAAACTATTCCCACACTCCACACACTTCTCCTTGTGTGTATTCTCTGATAAAGACTGCGTAGATTCTTTCATAGTCTTGTGTTATGACTGGGTGAAAAGTTTTTATTGTTTTAAAATGTCAACTTAATCAGTAAATCATATCATTAGCCCACTACCATGTCTATATTTGAACCTCTTACCTACCAATCACCTTTTCCCAGTTCTACTACCAAAGTTAGCTTCCTTTTTAAAAAGATGCATCTAAAAAAATAAAGGAGCAGCTCATGGAGAAGTACACTTAGGGGAGTGAGATTCAAGAAGACTTACTTGCTGCTTTTAATTCAGCCACTAGAGAAGAACTCTGCATACTGCTCAGTAGGCAAGATGGGTGTATCGACAACACAACAGCAGTACCAGTGTGGCTGGACAACTCAGTCATGCTAGAAGTCCAAATCCTATTCTATTTTATGTCTCTTCTTCATTAGCTTCCTTTTTAAAAATAAAATAAATAGAACCAAAAAATGAAAGGAGCAGCTCCTAGCTTTTCAGCTCACAGTGTTGAAATGGAAAAGGGTGAGAAGCACAGTCATTGTCAGTGGAAGTGAGATGCGCCACTCCTTGTGGAATGTTTCCCAAGACTGTGGTAGATTTAGTCTCCCTTTCTTTCTCATCTCCCCAGTGTAGAACACGTCTCTCAACTCCTGCCATATTCAGGATGTCCTGCAAAATGACAAATGCAAAATTCAGGATGTCCTGCAAAATGAGAGACACTTGAGAGCTATGATTGTACTACATAGGCCCCTTTTACATGGACTGCCGCTGGCGGAACAGTCCGTGTGCGTGCCACTGAGGGGGCAACCCTGGGGTGCGGGTGTAGATGGGCACACACCCTTCACTCCAGCCATCCCTATTCATGGACCAACTTGTGTTTTTGCTAGTTGCTCCATGCACGTGGGGTGGGTGGGGATGTGTGGGGATGCACACCCACACACCTCCATGTTTACCTGGGATCCTCCCCCGCATGGATGGTGGGTGTCCATGCATGCAAGCATCTTGTGTAAAAAGGGCCATAGTGACTGTAACACACTGGGAGTGGATTCCTTCTAGACTTGCTATCAGATTGCATTGCATTTGTATAAAGTGCATTCTCTCCTTAAATCCCATTTTTTTGTTTGTTTGTTTTTTGCTACTGTCAGCACTGTCCTGTATGCTTTTTATAGAGAGGGGGGCAGAACGTGATCTGTGCTTGCACAGATGCACTGGGCTGCAGGTATACATAAAGAGGACTTCCCCTTTGTGCAACCCACAGAAAGGCAGGTCACAACACCACACTTATGAGCCTCCTAAGGAGAATCATTGAATGCAGATCAGAGGAAGCAAGACTGAAACGCTGTGAGGAGCAAAAGTAATGCGTGGTTTTAGGAGAGTATATCTTGTGCTTATTGAACTACTTTGAGGGAGATGGTTAAGCAGCAACATCTCTCCCAGTGTCCTCCTGTCATAACACACATCCTAGCTGTTGTGTGACTCTTCACCATCCCCTCTTTATGCCATTTTTTTTTTGTAAATAGTTTGAGCCTAGCCCAAAGCAGGTTATGTCCTGTGGTAATAGAACTTCATCATCAGTGGACTACATCTTAGGATGCTTTCACACAAGACACTTTCCACCCACCTCTCACCCACTATACATGTTGCAGGGCTGCAGTGTTGCTCTATGGGTGCCCTGGAACATGTATAGTGGGTGGGAGGTGGGTGGGGATTGGGTGGAGAGTGTCTTGTGTGAAAACGGTCTCAGTTCAAGTAGCTCTATTGGTTCCAATGCAAACAGAGAATCAGATGTAGTCAATCTACACATATTCAGATGATTAGTATGTTCCGTAGAATTCCTTTAACAATCAGATGAAGGATTTGTTGTTAGATTTTTTTGATTATTGAATATTAAATCCTATATTTATTCAATGTGGAAACATTTTATCCAGCCCTTCCTTTTTCAGCTCTTTCTTCTTCTGAGGAAAATTCATGAATGAGTGGCTCTATTCACCATTGTCCTAAACCATGTTTACTCACCAGTGCAAAGTGGATGTAAAATGCTATCACTCCAAGTAGTTTGCACCAGTGCAAACATCTAGACAAGTATGCAAGGCAATGGTGAATTGGCATTAGTGAGTGTAGGCGTGCAGGACAGAAAGGAGCCTGGCCCTTTAAGAAGGTTAGCACCGCCCAAAGTAACACCAGAAGGACAAGCACAGGTGCTGTGGCAGCACAGGACAGTGCCCTGTTTGGCCACAGCTGGGCTAACCCTGATGACTAGACTAACAGAAGGGTTGATTGGGGCTGGTCCACAGATGGTGATATTTTGTTACCACAGCAGATAACTTGGTTTGGTCTAGGCTCTACTGTTTACAAAAAGGCATAAACATGGGATGGTGAAAAGTCATACAACTGCTAGGGTGTGTTATGATAGGAGGAGCACCGGGAGAGATGGTGCTTCAGGAATAACCATCTTCTTCAAAGCTGTTCAGAAAGCACAAGATATACTAATTCAAAACCACTCCTTGCTTTTGGTCCTCTCAGTGTTTGTCTTGCTCTCTCTTATCTCCATGAGCTGGACGTGGCAGGGCTAGGCCAAAGCTCAGAAGAATGAGCTGAGAGCTCAGTCAGGGGAAGATCCAGCAGGAGACAGGAGGTGGGTGGAAACCTTGAGCACATTCCCACATACAACAAATCAGTGCTTGTTTCTTTCCCCCACATAATTTAATGCTGTGGGAAAGTCTCCATGTGCTTAATTTGCTGTACTTGCGTTTGTTAAACAAACGCATGAGAGGGCAGCGAAAACCTACGTTTATAGAAGCGCATATCCAGAGACCCGCATGGCTCCTGCTGTGAGAACGCTGCATTCCCCTCGTGCATGGCCGGAAGACCTCTCTTCACTTCCGGGTTCCCCCGCCCCGCTTATGGTGCCGTCGTCGCTGCCTCCTTCTCCGCATGAATCAGGTAAGTTCAGAATGTAACTAGCGCATTCTGTAAAGTAGTTTGAATCTGCTAGTGACATGCTGGTGTGAATGAATGTAGGTGCATTTTTAAATTGCCTGCATTCACAGACACCAGCGTGTTTCAGTACGTGGGAATGCGCTCCTTGTCTCCTAAGGACTCTGCCTTTAAGCTGACTTCAGGAGGGTCTGTGCCTGGTCAGCAGAGCCTTAGGGGAAGTTTCTGAGGCAAGCCCTGAGAGAGAGGAACTAGGCATCTTAGGAGTGAGGGCTGGAAAAGGTAGAGGTAGGTGCCAAGGAGGACACTTTCTGGAGAACTCTTACTCAGCAGCTGGAAGGACTCAGGAGAGAGTAGGAATGGAGGAATGGTGGACCCTGGAACTCGGGCTACATTTCCCTGGACTGGAGGGATGTAGGGCCCTTTTCGGGTGACCATGAGAGTAATGTTCTATGAGTCCAGGAACCTGATGCATGAGGGATAATGGAACATAATGGAGATACATGCATGGCAATGGGATCGTGCATTCTCAGGATCCTGAGGCTACAGCTCCCTGGAGCCAGGTTAGGGCTCCAGTGGTAGGTGCCTAGATTGTGGGCAAGGGGATATAGGGCCTGGACAGGGGAGCTGTGTGGGCAACACTCTGCTAGCCCAGAAAACCCTGAAGGCCTGCTGCCAAGACAGCTTGCCCCTTTTAGAGTAGGAGTGTGGTCCAACAACAGACAGAGAGTGAGAACTGGACCTCTCAGGCAGAGACTTGAGGGGGCATGGGACTGCTCATTGGCTGGGAACACCTAATTGCCCCTGCACCCCAGAAGAAGACAATCACACATAAATTGATTTTAAAGGCCATACTCTTTATTAATTATAAATTAGATCAGAGGGAATTCAACACTCGGGATCCAGGTTCAACTTGCCAACGCTGCTAAAGGGTGGCCTGATATTCCTCAGTACCACCCTAAACAATTACTAACCTAGGTTGCTCTTCTGCCCCCAGCCACTCAGCTGGTGGGTAAGACTCTTGCCCTGTAGCAACCCGAAACAGTTGGAAGGCGAGGGCCCCGCCAGCTGGGACTGCCCCTGCCCTCGGCTGAGTTGGTCCTCCCACCCAACCTGGGCCTTGCTCCAAACCTGACTGCCCCTGCTCTTGGTTTGGTCTTGGCCCTGTCTCTTATGGAGACGTGTTCCTTCATACCCCCTATATATGTTAACCAACTACCTGGACCCCTGCCACAGCAAACCGCCAGCCTATGCTTGGCTTGTTTCCCTCCCAATAACCGCCCTCTGATGTAAGAGTTGCACCAACTTCTGTTTCAACACTCCTAGATACATCTGGACTCCCACTTCGGACAGGTGTACTCCGTCATCCCAATACAATTCCAGCCTCGAGAGCTGAATCTCATTGTGCGCGATGCAGTCACCACCCTTTGAAATAACTAGCTTGCCTACCTTCTTATTAATTTTCCTTCTCACCCTGTCAACCTTCCCTGGTGAGACTGCATTGCGCCAACTGATCCTCTCGATCATGTGAGTCCAGATGAACTTCGTATGCAGCATAATTTTCTGCGCCTCCACCCAATCCCGTTTAATCATAATTAGCAACTGTTACCCGGGGTTTCTTGGCAGGTTATTTTCCCCAAGTGAACCACAATAAACTCTGGATGCTGGCCACTAGCTATCCTATGTAGGAGGGGCATAAGATGTTCCCACCGCATGCCACTCCTTGCCCGCCACACTATCTCTGCCATTTCACTCAGGCCGAGCTGCGTGACCCGATTTTCCCCAAGTGAACCACAATAAACTCTGGATGCTGGCCACTAGCTATCCTATGTAGGAGGGGCATAAGATGTTCCCACCGTATGCCACTCCTTGCCCGAGCTGCGTGACCCGATGAGATCTGCCTGCTGCCTTGGCAGCCCAGTGCACGATGCTGTGACCCACGATCCACACCAGCTTACACAGTTTGGAGACTATCCAACCTGTAACATAAACAACATAATTCCAACTATGAACAATTAATGAACATCACTTATGTAATGAACGAACATATGTGCGGAAGGCAGTTGAACGCCATCTACCAATATCTCTTATGCGAGACTCTGGGAAACCTTCAACTGCAGCTAGACTGGCAGCTCCAGTTCTAAAGGTTACATCTCCAATTGTAACCAAGCCAAGCACGTGCACCTGGGACCTCGTATCCTCGTGAATGTTACACTCCTTGTCTCTCCCTCTGTTCCCCTTCCTTCATCTCCCCCCCTCACCCCCGTCTCTCAGATTGTAAGCCCTAGGACAGGGACCGTGTCTATTCAATTACTTTGTAAAGCACCAGGTACATTGCTCACGCTATATAAATGTTTAGTAATAATAATAATTAATTAATAAAGGAGTGGAACCCGTACCTTTGTTTTGGCCACTGGTTCTGCCCAAGGCACCTATGCAGTACCGCCATGAACTGATGTCTGGTAAGAAGGGAACCATCAATATGAATTAAAAACTGACCCATATTTCCTGGTCTAATCTGTAAGTATCTATGGACTGCTGCAACAGGACAAAGAGATGGGGACCCGTCTTTTCGGAGGGTGATTAAATGGTCGTTTACCTCTTTGGTCATTTTTGGAGTAATGGAGGACAATCTGGATTAAGTCACTTTGAACATGAAGATCCTGGGCTCTGACTGCTCTATCAGATGGGGACCTACAAGACTCAGCAACCAGCTCACTTACCCGAAAGGCACCATAGAAAGCCAACTTAAATGCCACACTAAAAAGACATGCCTCGCTCTGGTTAAAACAGATTCGGGCTAGTGTAACATCTAAACTGTCAAGGAAAGCCATTGTTATGGGATGCCTTGCGTTCCGGGCTGGACCCCTCTCTCAGGACCAACCTTCTTATGAGCCTGTGCATTATAAATTCTCCATCCAGAGGGGATTGGCCCACTAATTTACTGGAAAAGGTAATGGCTGCCATCTTGCTGGCTACGGTGCCCAGCACCAGGCCCTGATGTCTAAGAGCGATGGCAAACCTAATGATGTGGACTTCTGGGATAGAAAGACTTGTAGCCCATCCCTGACTAGCCCTAAATGCTTTAAATTCCTTGAACGCCCCCCATAGGACCGGCAGATAGACCTTGCAAGCGAGCCCCGAACTATCTGAAATAGGTCTATAATTCAAGGTTCCATGCATCTGGAGGCAACGCTTCAGGCTTGACGGCCGCCTCTGGTGCCAACTGGCTGAAACAGTCCATCTGGAAATGAGAGAGTGCATCGACTACGCCATTGTTAACTCCAGGGACATGCTTCGATGTAAACATGATGTTAAACGTTAAGCATTGCAATACAAATTTCCTTACCAGTTGCATGACCCTCGTGGATTTGGAAGACATGGAATTTATGACGTGAACCACCGCCAGGTTGTCACACCAAAACACCACTGTCTTATTTGCAAACTCAGTCACCCACAACTGCACTGCCAGCACAATAGGAAAAAATTCCAAGAATGTCAAGTCCATGATTCCCTCCATCACCCAATCAAGGGGCCATGGTGCAGCGCACCAACATCCCTTGAAGTATACCCCAAAACCTACTGCACTGGCAGCATCTGACTGGACTTGAAGCTCTGTCTCTAAGAGGAGATCATCCCTCCAGAAACTGACTCCATTGAAGTTCTCCAGAAACCAGAGCCATAACCTGCAATCATCCTTCATTTCCCTGGTTACTCTTATGTGATAGTACAGAGGCATATCACTAGAGACCTTGGCATAAAGCTGAGAAAGAAAGGCCCTTCCAGGTGCTACCACTCTACAAGCAAAGTCTAACAGGCCCAGCAGGCACTGCAATTACTTCAATGTAACCTTGCCTGATGTAGATGGAGATCCCTTCAATGTGCTTACTTTGTCCTCAGGCAGCCTTGACAAACACTGTACAGTATCCATTTCAATACCCAGAAATGACAAGGTCATGGTAGGACCTACAGTTATCTTCGGCGGCAGGGGAACACCCAACTCCAGTGCCATGCTTTGAAATGTGCACAGCAAGAAACCACAATAATCCATGCCCAAACTACCCAAGAACAAAAAATCATCTATGTAATGAAGGATGTTACATGACTGAGCACGCTGCCTTACCAACCATTCTAATAGTGAACTGAATTTCTCAAAAGTGGTGCACAATATTGAGCACCCCATTGGCATAACTTTATCATAGTAGAATTTACCTTGAAATTGGAAGCACAATAGTCCAAAATCGTCTGGGTGAACAGGCAGCAGCCGAAATGCTTCTTTTTTATATCACACTTAGCCAGCAACGCACCTG
Source organism: Sphenodon punctatus (assembly GCA_003113815.1). NCBI lineage: Eukaryota > Metazoa > Chordata > Lepidosauria > Sphenodontia > Sphenodontidae > Sphenodon > Sphenodon punctatus. The sequence continues at coordinate 2,946,620 of QEPC01009440.1, read as the reverse complement.
CTCCACAACCCTTGACCAGTTTAACTGCAGTATCAAATGACACATATTGTACCGAGCACAGCTCTTCTGGTATGGCATCATTGACTTATCTCCCTTTCGGGTGCGACAAATTATGTATGAGCCTAAACTCATCTGGCGTCTTTTTTGGAACAATACCTATGGGTGAAACATGCAGCTTCTCCATTGGGAGGACTGCACATGACCTCCATTGGGAGGACCGCTATTCATCCCTCTCTGCATTCTTTTTGGAGCTTGGCCAATGCCACTCCTTCCTTACCTTCCGTTGACTTTAAATTCCTCACCCGCTGCGACAACTTCAAACCTCTCACCGGAATCCCAAATCCTAACCTAAAACCTTCTGTCATATAATTGACCACCTCATGATCAGGGCAATCGCGAAGCACCCACCCCAGCGCTTCATGGTGCACTGGCATTGGGGCCATTTCCTTGACTTCCTCCGGCCCTGCCCTGTGGAGGGCACCCTGGCTGCTTATTACAGCTGCCAACTTGCTGCACTCGGCTGCAATGGGCTGCAGAATGGCTTCCTGCACGGTGAAAGCATACGTGCCGAAAGCAGCATGGGGACTGAGTACAGCTCCCAGATCCGTTAAACTCCCAACATGTGGGAACCTTTGCCCCCGCCCAATGCCCCTCGGCCCGAAAGGGATTGTTAATGGGTGTTACTTCCACTTTTATCAAGGCATGCCCGCTGTCGGCACGGGGAGCGCTGGATGCACTGTTCATGCATTCCAGCCACAGGTTGGGTGCATATCGATTCCACTTTAAAACTGGTATTATAGCCGCCCGCTTTCTAAAGGCTTCGTCGTAGCAAAGCCAAACCCCCAGATGACCGGTGTCAAAAGCACGCCAGACTATGTCCTGGTACTTGACCAGCTCCGCGGCTTGTAGCGGAAAGACTTGCAGCATAACTCCCAACCATATGGAGTATGCCGCCGACCAATTTGACCAATTACAGTCAGCCTTTGGTCTCTTGAAACCTTCCTTCTCCTTACCCTCGTCCTTGGTATTTGGGTCAGGAATGGGGTCAGTAAATAGAAGGGAGAATCAGTCAACATACTCTCCCCTCCAAATCTTCTCCCTTGTAGCCTGCATAAGGTTTGCTCCCATTGGAGCCTACACATCGACATAACCCCCCGCAAGTGGAGGAGGCTCAGCCACTGCATCCATATGGCACCACAGGGAGGAGAACCTCCCCCCCGGGCACAAACCCTAGCCGCCTGCCATCCCCCATTTCTCAAACGGGTGGGTGCACGCTCTCCATATCCTGCCTCGGGACCCGGGGGTTGTACCTGCTTCCCAGGCCATGGTGCCCAAGCCCCATTCCACCCGAGCCTAGGTGCCTCATGAAGCTGACCACAACAGTATCTCATACATGGCCACCCCCTTCCTGCATCGGGTTGACCTGGTACTCACCACCTCCTTGCTGAGGCAACACCGGGATTGGCATCAGCCTTCTACTTGGTCCTGCGCCCTCATTGTCCCTGAACTACATTTGCTGGTCCTGCGCCACTTGTGGGGGCATCACCAACATACTCTTCAGTGCTCTCTTGATGGCCTCCATCCACTGGACCACCTCGTCCAACTGGTCTTGGCAAGCCAGCTTGGGATCAACCCTCCCCTGACGCAGTGGACTAACCTCCCTGCCAAACGCAGAAGAGACCTGGTGTCTCCCTCCCTGCTGGGCAGAAGGCGGAGGGGGCACCTCTGCAACCTCCATCCCAGCAGTGAAGGCTTTTGGTTTCTGAGAAGAGGTGTCCGCCAGCTGGGACAAAATCTCCTTACAACCCCCCATCCTCTCCTGCAGAGCCTGCAGCACATCTTGAAATTGTTTAGCTACAGGTTCCTCTGATCCACGGCTGCCCTGGGGTGCCCCTCGGGAGCCGTTCCCCTTCTTTGCCGGAGCCTTATCATTACTCTTCCCTCCACCCTTTGGCATTATAATCACAAAGGAAAGGGATGCAACTCAATGCTCTCTGCCGCAAAACCTCTTGACCCCTTCTCGCTGGGGTCTCCGTTAGGGTTGAGGGATATCACTTACCTCAAAAATCGCCACACCACCACTTGACTGACTCCACCAACAGGGGGAGGGGATGGGAACCGTGCCCCTTTGAATACTGACAGGGGGAGGTGGGGAGAAGAAGAACAATGGGCGGCTGGAAGGCTCCACGTGTGGCTCAAAACTCTCTCAGCCCTTCCAGCTCCTGCAGACATGTCCCCTGCTCCAAAGCCCGCCAGCTAAACACGCACCATCAGGAGCCCCTGCTTCGTGCTTCTCCTTCAAGCGTGCTGAGGAGCCAAGTGACCCACAGCAAATGATACACAAAATGGCACCGGCTCTTTTCACTCACAAACTGCGCTCGCTGCCACTGCAGCAGTCCCACTCTTCTAGTGGCAAGCGGCGGCTTGTCTTCTCCAGGGGGGCACGCACCAAAGCCTTCCACCCACCCCCGCCCATACCAGCGCCAGGCATGAGGGACCGGTGCTTGAGGGGGCGGGGGAAGGGAATTCCTTAGGTGACATCTGTGATCAGCAGTGAGGATGTCCCCAGAGCCAGGAGAGGACACAAATGAGTGCTGAAAACACCTTGCCAGAACAGTATACTGATACAGTCGTTGTTTGAACACGGTTAACAGGAGTCAGAATAGATCAAGGAAAATTTAGTTCTGTCTAACAAATAATTAGAGATGATCCTAGCCAACACTTCTGAACTTTGGGCTGTACAGCTCTGGCCCTGAACCATAGGTCAGATGTACTCAAGATCTAAATGAACAGGTGTGGATCAGAGTAGCTCTGCTTACTTCAGTGGAGTTATGCCAATTTACACCAATGTAGCATTTGGCTGTAGGTTGTCTCATTTGCCTTATGGTCCAATGTAAGGGAAAAAAATCTGTGAAACAAACCTTTGGGAATTTCATATCTCTTTTAGCTACTGATTATATTTCTGCTAACTTAAAATATTGCCTTGCTTTTGACTTTTCCTAGTACTGGATCAAAGGAGATGTTTACAAGGAGAATTGCTCAACCCAGTGTGCTTGGCCATTGTCCCAATGTAATGCTTTTGCTAGAGTCACTCAGCAGGAGAATCCCTTTAGCAGATATTAAATGTCAACCTGGGAGACAAGTAGCCCCTGCTGAAATCAATATCCCCTTGCATAGCAGTCATTTAGTGGTTATTCATTAAAACAGCAGGTCATTTCTCCTGCAGAATTAAAGTGCTTCCAAATCCTCTGAATAAGCTGATTATACCATACTCCGTGCATTTGTCTGGAATTTTGTAGCACTAAGACATGTTTATTAAACTGGATTTTGGCAGAGTTTGTCCTTTAAAGTGCTGGCTCCTTAAAATTGCTCATGTTGAGGGTGTGGTAGAGTGCCATTATGAAAGGGTATAATTTTATGAGAAGGCTTATCATTCCTACATTTTAATCAGCAGTTTTTGGATAGGAAGCAGGCAGCACATGAATCACACAGTGGTTCCTAAAGAGTAAATAGCAATGTCCTGAAGGAATCTTAGAAGTTATGCTTTTGTGTCAGAAGATTCCAAATTTATTTAACATGGACCAAGTGAAACCAATATACATGTATATTCACCTCATGCAATGTCTTAAAGAAAAAGACAGTAACTAAAAGGCCTGAGCCAAAGCCCACTGATACCAATGAAAATACTTCTGTTGAGGACTAGGCCCAGAGGTCACAGTGTTTCATAGAGTTGTCTCAAAGGTGTATGGTAAATTGATTGTGGCAAGGGAGGATAGAGGGAAAAACCCTAAAATTTAAACATTAAGATAATTACCATTACCCGGATCTCTTGGAAAGAACAGCACTGTGAAGAAGCCGAAAAACCCAATTCCTGGGAAAATTACTTCCTGATCCCTCACTAAACTAGGCGACCGGACAAAGTCCAGTGGGTGGGTGGGTGGGTGGGCTTCTGGCGCTGACAGCAGCCGAATGCCGCTGCTCCGCGCCTCTCCCAACCACGTGGCCCGCATGGGCCAATCCCCAGGGCGCATTCTCGCGCCACTTCATCATCCCTTCCTATGCAGGCTGCAAACATGTCAATTGCAGCCTGCAAGAGTTTCCTGCTCGGCCAGCTCCAGGGCGGCTTCCCACCCTAACCCAAGGTGTCTGATTCCCCTGATGGGGTGGGTACAAACTTTCCCCTGCACCGCACAAGGCGGTTAGCAGGGGCCCCTTCTATATCTTCCATCCAATTTGCATGTAACCTGTGAATATTATGTCCCTCCACAAGATTAACACACCTGTCATTTTTCAGAAAGATTTGATAAAGGGTCCTGATGGTTAAAGACATTAATTTGAAAATACGTTTCCAGTTGTAACATTTTTATATTCCATCCTGTTTACAAGACATTTGGCAGAATGGTTCCACATACCTTCCCTGTCATATCTTCCAAACTAAAGGACAACTTGATAAAGGGACCCAATTTTATAAGCAATTGAAATTGTCCCCTTGAAGACCATTATTCAGATAAATAGTAGCACATGCAGTGCCAGTCAGAGGCAAGCACCTGGCATGACAGGTAAGGGAGGCTATAGGAGGTAGGATGTGAAGCAACCCAAAAGACTGACAGACACATTCACTGGCCAATTACTGCATGCTTCCAACTTTACAGGACCAATCGGTAGTGGCTTTGAGGCGGGCATAGAAGGATTATAACTGGGACTTTGGGGGTAGCATCCCAGCAATCAGGAGACATAGTTTACACATCCAGGCTGGTCAGTTATCATCAAAATCACATCCTGCAGCACTGACAGAGGACATAAGAGAATCTCTATTGGCTCTTTCCTAAACAGAAGCTTCCAATTTCCCAGTAATAAATGGGGAAGAGATGTTGGGATGGTCACAGAACAGAATGAGGATAATTCATTGACATTTCTGATAGCCAATTGGCATCACAAACAGATCTTATACCTCAGTGACACGTAAGAGAATCCCTGGCATAGGCTCCTTCTCTGGATATGTTGTGCAGGCATATAAAATTGGGAACCTTTATCACATCTTTCTGATATTTGGCAGAGATAATCATGAAAGTGTCATCCTTGCCAAATTTCATGTACACTGGTTGGAATACAAAGATATTTCAGTCAGACATACATTGATAAGTTAATTGCATATACCACCAGGACCCTGTATCCAAACCTTCTGAAAGTTAGCAGAGGTAGTAAATATGGGAAGAGGTATAAACCTGTAAAGCTTCATCTACATTAAATGTGAGGTAAATAAGTTACAGATAAGAATGTATATGAAGATGTTTGAAAATAATATAATTCAACTGCTTATAAAAATGGATTCCTTTATCTAATCTATGTGGAATTTGGTAAACATAATGCCTTCCATTGTAGGTACAATCCCTCCAGGTTTACACCAAATATAACATAAAACAAAAATGTTACAGACAAACACGTGTTTTCCATTGAAGTCAATGGAAAATGAAAGCAAAAACAAAAATGAATATTTGGTATTTATGAAAACAAAAACAACAGATTTAAATAACAAAAACAAAAATGAAAACAACATGGGACCCTGGTGCACACCTCTAATTAGGAGATCTCATTGTCCATTGCCAAGTCAGACAAAATGTACTTCCCTTCTTTCCTTCCATCTTATGTCCCTGTCAGAGGAGAGAGAATCTAGAGAGTGTGGTTGCCATGTGTGTCCCAGATGTAAGAGATGGAGATGAAGTAGTTCAAATGATATTATGAGTATTATTTATTTATTATTAGCTTTTATGTAGCACCAGCGATGTACCTGGCACTTTACAGAGAATAAGAAGGATGGGAATTTCAGATTCGGTTAGGACCAAATTGACCTGAAAATGGCCGATTCAGTTCTTCCTAAATTTTGGTTCTCAATTTGGCTTCAGGTGATTCAGTTGTTTGCATTGATATTTTTTTTTGGGGGGGGGGGGGGCTCAGTGCAAAAAACCTGAAAAAATGTAATGCAAAAAATACAAAACCAAATTGAGAACTGAATAATAAAAAAAACAAATATGAAATTTGCCCCGTTATCCTATCCCTACTTTTAATTTTACCAACTTCTTTTGGTACAAATATGCAAGCTCTGGGGCCTAGGGATGGGTGAACAGATCGCGGTTCGGGTTCAGCCGTTTGGTTCGGCTGCGTTCGGTTCGGCTGTTTGGGAAATGTTGTTATGGGTGTTTTTGTTGTTTTTTATATGGTTTTTTGGTTTTTATTGGGTTTTATATGGCTTTCTTTTGTTTTTTATTTGTTTTTTTTGTTTTTATATGGGTTTTTTATTTATTTTTTTAATCTAATATATATCTCTACACTAAATCTAACTGCTCTTAACTATTCTAAATGCTATGAACTAAATGGATTATCTAATAAGTACACAGGCCTACTCCTACAAACAGTAAAACTAAATCACTAATGCTATCTCTATCACTAAGCTAGCTCCTACAACTACTATCCCTAACCCCCTCCCCCTCCTCTCTCTCTCTCTCTCTCTCTCTCTCTCTCTCTCTCTCCCTCTCTCTATCTATCTATCTATCTATCTATCTATCTCTCTATATCTATATCTCTCTATCGCTCTCTATATGGGATGGGGGGGCGGAAATCACAAACACAAGGTTTCAGTTTTAGGTTTAAGTTTCATTTCAGTACAAAACTGAAATGAAACTTAAAGCAATCTAATAATCCTACTCAACGCCTGCTGTTCAGGAACAGTGACTAGCTCAGAAGGTGTTGGGAAGGGGGGAGGCAGATAGTTTCATTTCTTGCAAGCCTCTCCACCCCTGGTGCCTGGAAGTCTGCTCCTCAGCTGACTACCCCTCCCTGTCACATTTGACCTTACAGTGAACCTTTTTTGCCACCCGAACATGATCCGAACTGACCGAACTGTTTGGTCATTTTGACGTTCGGAATTGAGTTCGGTTCAACCAGTTCATGTTCGGAAGTTCGGTTCGGTTCAGTCATCTGAACAGGCCGAGTTCGGGCTGAACTCCAAACTTCCGAACCACGTTCGCCCATCCCTACTGGGGTCACACAGGGCCCTTCCTCAAGTATATAGCATAGCAAGTCAGAAATATATAAACCAAGCAAAAACAGGACAGTTTTATATGAGGAGGCATGGCAGTGACTTGGGTAGGAGTGGATAGGAGAAAAGCTGCCTGCTAACTTTCAGGAATGGGTGGGGACTAATATGAGTTTAACTTACGTTAGTGTGGTCACGTGTAATCTCCGCTTATGTGCATGGGGATTTTAGTGTTCCCATTCTGTTAAATTCAATAACGTGATACAGGACTCATCCAGCCCTGTATCATGTTATTGAGTTTAATGGAAACAGACTCAATTGGTCTCAATTTAACAGGACCAGATCAAATTCACTTTATTGAATTTAATGGGAGAAAAGGAAAATAATGCTAAAACCCCCATACACACAAGCAGGGATTTCACATGACCACGCTGATGTGAGTTAAACTTATGTTAGTCCTCATCCCTCCCTGAATGTCATCAAGAACCCAAAATTATTAGAGAGGGGGTTGTAGGTGGGGAGAAAGAGAGATGCCAGACATTTTAAAAAAGAGCTGGTGAATATGTGTGTAAGAGAATAAGTAACAGTAAATACAGAGAACAAGGTTAAAGCCAACATATGGTAGGAAACAGCTTCTCAGGTAAAGGAATTTATGAAAGGAACGGAGTTCACTACAGTAACACTAGGGACAGTGGCGGCTGGTGGGTTTGGATGTTGGAGGGGCACTGGGGCAGTAAGGCCAGCTGGCCTAGGGGCAGAGCCAGGGGATGGTGGGCGGAGCCAGGTGGATGATGGGCCACTGGCATGGCATAATCCTGCAACAAGGAGTTAGAAGGGTTAACATTGGATGGAAGAAAACAGTCTACATGCACATTATGCTCATACGTGCTCCTGAGACCTTGCATCTTCCTGAATGTTAGACCCCTTGTCTCTTCCTCTGTTCCCCTTCCTATGTCTCTTCCCCCAGCTCCTGTCTCTCAGATTGTAAGCCCTAGGGGCAGGAACCGTGTCTATTTTATTACTTTGTAAAGTGCCAGGTACACTGCTGGTGCGATATAAATATTAATAATAATAATAATAATAATAACATCAAGATTAAAATAGATAATGCATAAACCCAAAACAAAGGCACAGACCACACTCTGAATAACAACAAAAAATAACGTTATTTATATAGGCCTCCCCCTCCCTCCCAGTAAGAGACAGAACCCTTCAGAGAAACAAAAGTGCAGTAAACCAACAACCAATCAATTTTAAACCAAACAAACAGTTAAAAGGGCAGGAACAAAAATATTAACAACCTGAACCCGCAGACCATGAGACTCAAGGCAAAAACGGGCTTTTCCAAGAGTTTAACGCTTATAATGGAAGTGTGCCCTACGCTCTTTTTGTGCAGCAAATAGTTCAATTGTCCTATGATTAAAGTCTGGGATTTCTTTAATCATCCACTTCTCTATGGACAGCATTGCTAATGCGTTAAGTCTTTCCTCCGACATTGTGTTTCTGAGGAACGTTTTTATTCTCTGGAGAGTGGAGAATGATCGCTCAGATTCTATTGTCGTCATCAGAGTTGTCACAACAATTCAAAGCAATTTCACTGTTTCTGCAAAGCAAATCTGCAGATTCTTGTCCAGAAGCATGTACAGCAATGTTGAAGCATCCTTCATTTTTCTGAATTCTTCCCTTACATACAAGATGGAAAGCTCTGTCCGCAGTCTCTCTTTCTGAAGCATTGGGTAGGCTTCCACTGCCTCAGTTAATGCTTGTTTGAAGCACTTCAGCAGACCTTTCCTGAGCAAAGTCCCCTGTAATAACGTTGCACTCACCAGGTGTTTAGTAAATGCAAAACGTTCTCTGGAATGTGATATGATGTCGCATACTTCAACTGCAATGTGATCCAAGGCGTCTATGGTTCTGCCTCTGGGGAGCCGAGACTGTTCTGGTAACTCAGAGCGTAGGTCTTTAATGGAGTTTCTGACTCTATTGATGCTCCTAATAAAATCTGATGTAGATCTCCGAATAGCTACTCTAGTCAATGCCTCTTTGCTGAAGTTCATTAAAGAGGATATCCACATGAGACATTATTCTGTAGAACAGAAACAATAAATACAGGAACTCCTGATCTTCTTCTAACATCTGAATAAATCCCCTGGCCTCACGAACAGCATTGGTATCCTAATTCCAAGATCTAATTTCCTGGAAATATTCGATGAGAGCTTCTCGATGTTCAAAGACCACATTCGCTGTCTGGATGTTGAAGTTCCATTGTGTTGCAACTGCTCTGGGGAGCCTCCTTTTAACCACTGCGTCCAGTACTTCAGTCCTTTTTGGAGAACGTGAGAAGAATGATGGGAAGCCAGACAGATCTGCAAAAAATACCTTTACTGCCTTTATTTGAGACACTGCTTGCTGCATTACCAAGTTTAATTGATGGGCATAACAATGAACATAATGGGCATTTGGGAATTTGTCCCAGATCGTCTTTTGGACTCCCGCATGCTGACCACGCATCATGCTTGCATCATCATAACTTTGTGCTATAAGTTTCTGTTTGTCCACATCCTCTGTAAAAACAGCATCTAGTTGCTGAAGTATAGCTGCAGCAACTGTTTCAGCACGAGAGTCTGGCAACTGTGTGAATCCATAGAAGCGTTCAACAGTTGAGCCATCACCATCAATGTACCGGTAAATCAGTACACTTTGGGTGTGTGTAGACACATCTGTGGTGTCGTCAACCTGGATGGCCACAAATTCAGTGCTTTTTAACTGTTGAATAATGAAATCCCTAGCTACTGAAAGCATACAGTAAAGCAGTTCATTCTGGATGGTTTTCGAAAGGCCCCTGAAGACGGTTGCACTCTGCAAGTGCTTTTCCATCGCAGAATCAATGGTAGCGACCAAGTTGACCAGGCCCCAAAACATCCCTGGATTCAAAGATCCCTCAGTTTCATCATGCCCTTGAAGTGCTAACTTTAAAGCACCACAAAACCTGATACAATCAATTATTTTACCAAGGATGTACCGGTTGTGTTCAACTTTGTGGTTATGCTTTTGTATAGACAGACGGTAGCCTTCACCTATTTGTTCTGCAATGTTTGTGGTGCCCAACAATGCCAACTTTAGGCAGCTCTCAATGTGAGTTTTGCAGTCTTCATGCTTCTTGGCCTTTTCACCGAGATGCTTCATGTCGGTCACTCCTTTCTCTGTCCATGGCTTTTCACCCCCAAACAACAGAGAGGGAAAGCAGAACGACGCATTTCTGGTAGCACAGCCACATAGCCAGTCCTTTCCTTCATACCATGCTCTGCTAAACCTCCGTGTATAGTCTTTGCCTTTTTCATGTGCAGCTTGCTCGATGTGTAGGTCAGGACGATCAGGTCCCAGCTCCTTCACACGACACTTATCAGCCATATCCAGTCTTGAAAATGGGGTTTTGAGGAGTGCATCTCCGGTGTTCATTTTCTATACTGTCTGTGGCCTCGCTGCTCTTGTCCTGTAAAATAAATATTCACATCACAACTACAGAAAGGGCACAATGCAGAGAGCTCCAAGGGGCCATGTCAAAGTATGAATGAACGAAGCAATAAAATCTATGGGGGTTGAAGGACAACAGTAAAAAAAAAAATAATCTAGTCATAGATTTCTTTTAAATAAAGCTTAAAAAAAGAAAAAGGCCACTTCTTAAAACCGCCGTGCAAAACCAAGACTGGGACTGCGGGGATGAGAGTTGGGTCATGTTATCACAGACCTTCTAAGAAAATTGGATTTTACAGGTTTATAGTTATTTGTAATGTTAACGTGACTGGGACTCAAGCCCAAAATCATGAATTTCATTCACATCGATCTTTTTTAAAAAGGCCCAAAACACAGGCACCCTTTGTAAAAGCACCCCTGTCACTCTGAGTCCAGTAGTACATGATACTGAGGAGGAGGAGGAGGCAACTTCACAATGGCATGCATAACCAATTAACCATGCAAGATTGGTCCATTAAAACTAGAGAATGAAACCCCCCAAAATCACTGTTCTTTTTACACCAGATCAAGAATTGGAAGAAAAAACCCACAACACAGTTTACGTTCATACATCGAGCTTTAAAAAAAGCCCCAACGCACAGGATACTAGTGAGGAGGAGGCAGCTTCAAAAGGGCATGCATAACCAATTAACCATGCAAGATTGGTCCCATTAAAACCAGAGAATGAGACCCCCCCAAAAAATCACTATTCTTTTTACACCAGATCAAGGATTGGAAGAAAAAACCCACAACACAGTTTGTGTTCACACACTGAGCTTTAAAAAAAGCCCCATACAGAAGTCCCTTCTGAAACAGGGAATGGGATTGGGGTGTCACCCCCCCCCCACAACACACACACCCAGCGGTGGGTAAGAACACACTTCAGAGCAGGGTAGTGAAGTAGATGACTAGCTGCTCACAGACACTCACACAAAGAACCAAGCGCTGAGGTGCTATCTTGATTCTGGGGTTCATTGGAGTGCTTTGTGTGAGTGTCTGTGAGCAGCTAGCCATCTGCTTCACTACCCTGCTCTGAAGTGTGTTCTTACCCACCGCTGGGCCTGGGTGCGTGTGTTGCAGGGGGGCGGGGGTGGGTGGGGGGGAGAGAAGCCCAATCCCAATCCCTGTTTCAGAAGGGAGTTCTGTATGGGTTGGGTTTTTTTGTTTTTTGTTTTTAAATGGGAATCACAGGGTCTTAAATACTAATTCCCTCCCCCATGCACATGCATAAAAAATCCAATAAAATCCCAGACACACATGACTCAGACAAGCACCCTAATCCCACTCCCAGGAGTCCAGGACTCCAGTTTTAGCACACCAGGCCAGGCCACAGAAAAAGTACAAAATAAATTAAAAGGATTATAACAAATTCAATATTAACACTAACAGCATGACCAAAGGTCATTGCTTAATAAAACAAAATCACAGCACTTTTGTTTTATTAATAAAACAAAAAGCAAACACTACATGACAAAATACATTAAAATAAACCAAAATCCTTTAAAATAGAACAAAGGAATAAAAAATTTAAATAAACCATCACCTACCTTTACTTGCTGCCTGGAGTTCAGCTCAGCTACAGCAGCCCAGGCCTGGCTGGCTTCCAGTTCCCGCTCAGAGTCTGAGAATCTCAGTCTCTCCCCTTCCACCCTCCCACAGTGTGAGTCACACAGACACCACACTACTGCTGCACATCCCCCACATTTTTCTGTGGCCACTGATTGGCCAGGGCTATGGCTGTGGAGTCCAAAAATGTGTGTTTTTTTCTGGAGGATTCCTAAAGTAATCCTCAAGCACCTCCTCCCTGCCCGCCCCCAAAATGCAAGTGAGCATGTGCGAGATACCAAGAAAAAGGGCTCTAAGACTATCGCCCAGTCGCACATGCTCACTTGCCTTGCTCTGTCTTTACTGGGCCCCCCGTCCCTTCCCTAAGTTGGCCTGCCCGCAGGGCCCCAATTCACAGACCTATTTCCACAAGTTGGCTGTTGCTTCTCCTCTTGCTGGCACCGCTGAACACCTCGTGAGTCGCTTCCTTCGTGCAGCAGCACCACCACGCACGCACCACGCCGCCGCCGCTCCTCTGCTTCTGCGCAAGTCACATGTAGCTCCTACCCCGTACCACGCGCTGCTGACTTCTTCTTTGAGTGCTGCTGCCACTGCTGCACATGCTCCCGGCGCCTGGAGGCTTCCCCTGACCCCCGACTAAGTCAGTTTCTGCAGCTGGGGGCGTGACTGGGGAAGCCTAGGCATACAGGGTAGCCTGCACTGAGCATGCGCCAGCAGCGCATCACACTCTATCGGTGCTGCGCTCGCCTCTCCCAGCCAGGGAATTCCCCGCTCAATGCTGCATCCCACAGCAGGAGGAGTCCAGGAACTCCACAGTCCACAACAGGTAACGCTGGCAGCCTGGCTCCTCTTCACAGTCCTTGGTCTGTCGTGGCCAAGCCCCCCCCCTCCACCCCCAAAATCAGGGACAAGAGGGGAGAAATTAAAAACAAACAAACAAAAAAACCCAACACCTAGGGCAGCAGTCGGCGCTGCCTAGCCAGGCTTGTGGGGCACCGCCCCCCACAGCCCTCAATGAGGAGCCGCCGCTGACTAGAGATGTGTGAACAGAACCAAATTCAAAAATTCGGTTTGGTTCGAAAATCAAGTTTGGCTCAAAAGTTTGATTCGGTCGACCGAACTATTTGAATTCAGTCGAATTCCAAACTTCCGAACCGAGTTCGTACATTCAAAACCGGGGTTTTTGGCCTTCCGAACTGGTTCAGATTCGACTGAACAGTTCAGTCAAATTCGAGTTCAGTTCGAAGGTTCGGTTGACTGAACTATTTGAGTTCGGTCTGAACTCCAAACTTCCGAACTGCATTCGCGCATCCCTAAGTAACACAAAGGCTGAGTACGTAGCTGACAGGATCTGTCAGTTACCATAGATTTGTATCATGATTTGAAAAGCTAAGATCTTGGTTGAATCCATAAATTTTTAGTATCTAAAAGTCATAAATCCTAGTTCCACGGCCCATCTTTTAAAGGTATTGTGTAAGCTTCCTTTGAGAGGACCATTCTGGAGAGAGGGAGAGCAGTGATAACAAGGTGAAAAGGGGAGAGGGAAGCTTAGGGGAACTTGGCTCTGGAGTTCTCTCCTCCACATTTTTGCCTGTGCTCTGGCTTCTCCCCACAACAGATCCAGATTCTGATATTGCCAGGAAAGGGAACCAGAACAAGAAGAGAGGGACTACTCTTGTGCTTGGGAAGGAGAAGGCTGGGCAGGGCTTCTGGGGGTCAGCATGTGAGCTTTTTGGAGCAGAATTCTAGATTGCATCCCCGTCTCTTTTCATCTGAACTATTCAGGCAGGAAATCCTGGCCTGACTATCCAATAACAAAATTCCCATTGTTGTTTGGGGTGCAGCTCAGATTCCATATTTTGTTTCATAGTTACTCCAAAAATAGAACTAAAATGAATGTTCCCTTTTGTATTCACAAAGAAAATTCTTATATTCATTCCCATGAACAAAATATCTGATCTGGTCACTGCTCTTGTGTTTGTTTGGCTGCTTGCACATGTTAGGAAAAGGGAGGGAACTAACACGTTAGAGCAGTCATGTGAAACCCCTGACCATGGGCAGGGGGGTTTTCGCGCTACTTTCCCCATCTCCCATTAAAATCAATGATGCGACGCAGGACTTGATTTTGAGCCCTGCATCGTGTTATTGATTTAAACAGGAGATGGGGGAAATAAACATGAAGACCCTCATGCCCACAATCGGGGGTTTTATGTGACTGTTCTAATGTGAGTGAAACTCACGTTAGTTCCCTCCCCATTCCCAATTTCTAAGTAGCCTCTGTTTCACAGGGTCCTTTGTCAGGAGTCCTGACTTGCCTGATGAAGGACCTCCTAACTACGAGGTCTGAAAGCTTACATACCTCCACCAAATGTAGTTGTCCAATAAAAGATATCACTATACTACTTTGTCTATATTGCCTGTATTTGGGACCAACCTTAATTTGTTTCTTTGGCATTTCATTTACATCATTACATTGGTGTTTTGGTGCTTCATTCACTTTGGTTACTCTTCTGTACTCTCCATTAGTTACTACTTTCATTACTTTCTGCTGCATAACATCCCACAGGTGGACCAATAGCACTTTCACTAAAAACTTTAAAAATCCACCAAATACTAGTGCCAAAGACACACATTTCCAAATCCTAAAATGCCAAAATACTGAAATGTCAAAATACCTAGATTAAAGAAGTACAAAACCAAAGTGATCAAAATAACAGCAAAAAACAAAATGCGGCTTTGAAACAGCAAATGAAGATGTAAGTGAATATTGTCTCTTTTGCAAAACAAGGTGTGAATATACCAAATTCATTAAATTCAGTATTTGCTTCAAATATTAATTTCAGTTCTACTTTAAAACTGCTGCACATCACTGATCAGCTGGTTTCACTCCCACTTGGAATGGGAAAAAGAAAAACAAACAAAAAACACAGTAAAGACCACAAAATGCAAGACAAAACCTTTGGATAGTCTTAAGTCCATGGTGAGTATTTCACACAGCTTTAACTGCAAGCTATTATTAGCCTATTAACTGGAGCTATGAAACTGAGGGCTATTTCACACATTACTCTTTCCAGCTTACCATAATTACAAACTCCTTTACTAAATTACTTTGTGTTAATCCACTGTGAACATTTATACTCTTCAATAACCCTGAAAAAATGTTATCGGCTACCTGCAGAGTGATGGTTGGGTGACTAAATGAAGACCGCAGTATGTACACAGCAGGCAGTGAAACTGGACATGGTATTTATAAGCTGCTTGTAGGTCCCAACTTTGCTTCATCTCTTAAACTGAACATTTTTATTCCTTTGTCTCACCTTTGATTTTTGGCACACTGCTTTGCATATTCTGATTAGGGGTGTACAAATGTGACAAGGAAAAAAAATGCATATATGCCTCCGAAAGCTTCCACAAAAAAGTCCTACCTTGTTGAGGTTAGAAAATGTCTTATTAACAATGTGAGCTACTCAGCAGATTCACCTACACTATGTGCTGCCACTCCAACTATATTGCTCAGGTAATTGAACCTTAGGAATTGCCCTTAGGCCCTCCTATCCAGATGTCACTGGGGAAGCAGGTAAGGCGGCACTGAAGTATTAATGCAGCACCCACAAAGAACATCACACCTAATGAGAAGGCATAGACATGCCTAGAATATCAGAAATTCAGTATTGTCTCATTTTCTATGGCTTGAATGTTTTTTAAAAAAACAAAACCCAGTAAACTAAACAAGGAGTAGGCTTGAAAGGGCTTCTAGCTTCTGATAAGACTTTATATTTTATTTATTTATTTATTTATTTATTTATTTTAAACATTTATTAGTCGCCCCATATGCCTACGGCATCCCGGGGTGACATACAGTTCAATAAAAACACTCATAAAAATAAAACCGTTTTTAAAAACAACACGCAATTTAAAACCTCAGAACAGGGTTAGGAAAAATAAATAAAAATAGAAATAAGGGTAGGGAAGAGCTAAAAACCCTAGCCCCCTCCCTCTCCCCCCCTCCCCAAAGGCCTGGGGAGGGACTTCATCACTAAGTGGATTTCCATTGACTGCACACCCAACAAAATTTGGGCCCTAGACAACAATCTAAGTCGGGTCCTGTGAGCCATTTTTAAAAAATAAAAAAATAAAAAAATAAAAAGACCCACCAAAACACACACAACTTAACTAGTCTGCCCTTCCCAAATTGCCTCAGCCTGAAACAAAATTCCTAGCTGTCCTCCCCTCAACCCAAACTGACTGGCCTTTGTATGGCAAAACATTTTTAAAAAACATACAAAGTCCGCCCCCCCCCTTAAGTATAATTCTCCAGCTGCTTAAATATAATTAAGTATAATTCCCCAGCTGCTTCAGGATACAGGGGGCTGGGAGCCGATTGGGCTCGCCCCGAAAACAGCTGCCCCACCTTGAGCCATAACAGGGAGTGACTGGGTACCTTGCTCCCTGCTTGACATTCTTCCCCCCCCAAAGGGAGAGGGGGGCGGGACCAAAGGGGCTTCCCTCGGTGGCTTAGGGGCGGCTTCCCTTGGTGGCTTAGGGGCGGGGTTTCCAGCCTGATAGGGCTGAAGAGTGGAAAGCCTGTCAGATCCGCCGCAGGCGCATACCTAAGGGCCACGCCAAAGGGCCCTAAGTGTAGTCCTTAGTAGGGCCGCAGGGGCTGGGGCAAAAAGCTGGGAACATTGGGGAATCTTGAGAAGGTGGGAGATTGGTGGGATGATTAGTGGGTTTATTTTGTGGTGTTTGTGTGGAGAGAGTAGAGGGTGTGGGGGTTTTGTGTAGTATATTTTATTATTTTGGGGAGGAGGGGTGTTTAGAGGGGGAGGGATGGGGAAGAAGTGGGTTAGGGAGGAGTGGGGAATTTTTATGGGGGAAGGGAGGGAGGATCTCCCCTGCTGCCAGGGCAGGGCAGTCTGGGGGGGCTGAGCCTGGGGGGGCAGCCGGGGAGGAGGGTGCAGCCACTAAGGTCGTGACAAGCCAGGGGAGATATGGTCCCAATTAGGGGGAGATGAGATCAGTGAGATGGGACAGGTGTTTATTACATGTCCTGTTCACTACTCCCCAGGCAAATAGGCAGGTGGTTCTCGGTCAGGGGGCCCCTGGCCCTGTGTTGATGCTGTTAAATGCGAGATCGGTGGCGAATAAGGCAACAACTGTCCACGAGGTAATCCTGGACTGTGCCGCCGATCTCATATGTATCACGGAAACCTGCCTGGACAATGAGTTGGGGCCTATTCTAGCTGACCTTGTTCCGGCCGGGTATTCCGTGCAGTATCAGCCACGTTTGGAAAGACCGAGGGGGGGAGGGTAGCCATGATTTATAAGGAGGGTTGGACTGTGAGGAGGTATCCGGTGCAATCCATATCAGGTATTGAGGGTCTTCACCTTGTGTTCGATTTGGCGGGTGACAACTTGGGAGTGCTGCTTGTATACCATGCACCTACCTGTGCAGCAGCCTCCCTTCATGATTTGGCAGAGGTGGTGTTGGGGGTGGAGTTGTGGTCCCCAAACTCAGTAGTCTTGGAGGACTTCAACATTCATGCCGACGCTGACCTTGTAGGAGCGGAGCATGAGTTCATGGCAACCATGGACCTGTCCCAGAGAGTTATCGGTCTGACACATCAGGGGAGACATACCTTAGACCATGTGTTTTGCACCGGCCTTGAGGTAGCTGCTCTGATAGTGGGGGAGTTATCAGGCATACCCTTATCATTGATGGACCATTACCTCCTGCAGGCCTCGCTCCTGGCGCATGCCTGCCCCCGGAAAGGTGCAGAACCGATTCAGATGGTTCGTCCCCGGAGGTTGATGGAATCTGAGCATTTCTGGAATACTCTGGTGAGTTATCCTCTGACCTTGACAACTGTTCCATCGATGTCCTTGTCCTGTTATGAAATACCTTGCTGACTAAGGCCATTGATCGGACAACTTCTAGGCGTCCGCTGCCCAGGCAACAGCTCCACAGGTCTCCTTGGTTCTCCAAGGAACTGCAGGTGCTGAAGGGTGATGGTTGGATCAACGGTGGTGTCGTTTGCATGCTGAAACCGACAGATTGCATCATAGAGCCAGTTTACAGGCCTATGCCTATTGGTATGCAGGCAGCAAAAAAGGGTTTTTTCCTACCATCATAGCATCCTCTAAATCCTGTCCAGCAGAGCTTTTCTGGGTGGTGCGGGGGCTGGTCAGTCCGGCCTCCCTTCGTCTTGGCATAGAGTCATCTTCTGCTCGCTGTGACATGTTTGTGGATTATTTTGTGGATAAATTCGCTTGGCTCTACCACAACTTCAGTGCTTCAATTAATACATATTGGGAACTGGAGGTTATGGAAGCCTGATCTTCTCCGGTTTTATGGGATCAATTTCAGTCGATGACACCTGCTGATGCGGTTGGTGTCCTGGGGGCCGTAGGGCCACATTTTGTGAATTAGATCCCTGCCCATTCTGGCTGCTTAAATCCTGCCAGGAGACCATGGGGCCATTGCTGGCTGGGGTGGTCAACACCTCCCTCAGGAAAGCAGAGTGCTGGGCTGTCTCAGAGGCAGTAGTTCGGCCTCTGCTCCAGAAACCATCACTTGACATTGACTCCCTTGCCAGCTGTCAGCCTGTCTCTAACCTTCTTTTTAAGGAAGGTTATGGAACGGGTAGTGACTCAGCAGCTGCAGGGACATCTTGACCATGTCGGTTATCTGGATCCCTCTCAGTTGGTATTTCATCCGTGATATGGCACAGAGACTGCACTTGTGACTTTGATGGATGATATGCGCCGGGAAATGGACCAGGGTCGCTCGACGCTGTTGGTTCTATTAGATCTTTCAGCTGCATTTGATACAGTTGATCATGAGATGTTGGTGACATGACTGCAGGACTGTACAAGAGTGGGCGGGATGTTCTTGAATGGTTCCGCTCTTTCCTGACCAGTAGAATGCAGCGAGTGGTTCTTGGGGAGTTTTTTTCATCATACCAAGACCTCTCGTGTGGAGTCCTGCAGGGTTCAGTCTTGTTCCCTCTCCTGTTCAACGTATACATGCAGCCGCTCAGTGATGTGATCAGGAGATTCAGCGTGTGGTGTTGTCAATATGCTTTTGACACCCAGCTGTATCTCTCTTTTTCAACAGAACCAGGCTCTGCAGTCTCGGTGCTTACTCAATGTTTGACGGCTGTGGGGGACTGGATGAGGGCTAACTGACTGAAGCTGAATCCTGACAAGATGGAGGTGATGTTGGTGGGTAAGGTGATTGAAATGGTGGTCCCCATTATTGGCAGGGTCTGACCTCCATTGGTACCCCAGGTGCGGAGTCTGGGGGTATTCCTTGATGCGCAGCTCCACCTGGATGCCCAGGTGGAGGCTGTGGCAAGGAATGCCTTCCGCCAACTACATCTGGTGTGACAGCTTTGGCCGTTTGTCTCAGGCTCTGACCTGGCTACCATCATCCATGCTTTCATCACCTCTAAACTGTACTATTTAATGCACTCTATATGGGGCTACCCATGGTAACGGCTCAGAAACTGCAGCTGGTGCAGAATGGGCAGCCCATCTTCTGGTAGGATTGGGCCACTGGGAGCATATTACACCAGTGCTCCACTCTCTGCACTAGCTGCCGGTGGTTTTCCAGGTCCGATTCAAGGTGTTGGTCCTGACCTATAAAGCCCTAAACGGCCTAGGTCCTACCTATGTGCGGGACCGCCTCACTCCCCAGGTGTTGGATCGACTCCTACAGTCATATGGGGGTGCTCTTCTCGAGGTCCCCTGAATCTTCTGGGGGACCACGCAGGGGAGGAGATTCTCAGTGGCTGCACCACGGCTGTGGAACTCCCTTCCATTGGAGGCCCGATGGACCTTGGATCTCCCCTCTTTTCAGAGAAGCGGTAAGACCTGGCTGTTCCACCAGGCAGTTGGCAGGGGAGATGGATGAGGGGGTAGAGGGATTTTTGGGTAGGGGTTACTTTTTCTTTGTCCTCCTTTTAATTGTTTTTAAATTGATGTTTTATGAATGGTAAGCTGCCCCGAGCTGCCTGTGGCAGGAGGGGCAGGATAGTAAAATTTTAAAATAAATAAAATTTTAAAAATAAATTCTAAAATGTTCAAGATAGCACCCAAACCCACATTTTATTTAAATGGACTGATTTTTCCACTGATTCTGTTCCAGCCAGTGGATCTGAATGTCATTCTTGCAGACACTGGCTTGCACGATATGGTTCCTGATTTTGTTCTCCATTATTTGCTCCTAGAGGTACAGCCTTGTTTTGGCTGTATTAAAAACACATGTTTGAATGAGCCAATTCAATTGCTTTGTGTTTCTGACTTGATCTTATCTGCTATTCCATCAATCTTTGTGTCATCTGTCAATACCAGTAGAAATACTGTGTTTAATTCCAGTTCATTGCTAAAGATATTCAATTTATTTATTTATTTAAATAGATTTATACCCCGCCCCTCCTGCTAATAGCTTTGTAACAAAAATTCTTCTATAAAGGTTAGGCTCAATGATTTGGAAGCCCTATCTGATACAATAAGGACTTGTACAGGTGTCATACAGGGATGTGTACTTGCCACAACACTCTTTAATATATATGTTAATGATGCCATGGAGACATTATCCAGTAAGTCCTTTCATCCCCCATTAATTGGCAAAAAAGGTATCACCTCCTTGTTTTATGCAAATGACACAGGGTGAAAACAGATATGACGCTAACCACCCTTTAACCACCCTTGGTGGTTATTTATGCATGTTGCAGGGCTGTATTGGTGCCCTATGCAGCCCTGAAACATGCATAAATAACCACCAAGGGTGGTTAAAGGGTGGTTAGTGTCATGTCTGTTTTCACCCTCAGTTCTATTGTCTTGTTCCCAGGTAGGTCTAAGGTGCCTTTTGTAACCATTTGGGAGGTATTGCAAGGGTAATTTGCTAGAAATAAATTTTCAGAAGACCAAGGTGGTAGTATTCACATGTAAAAAATTATCCCACAAATGGGTCATTGATAAGGAAAAGATCAAACAAATCTGGATTATTAGATACTGGGGATTAATTTATCAGGCAAATGAGGACTGGACAAGTCATGCCCAGGCTATATTGGGAAAGGTAAAGCAACTTGTTAAATTATTGATCACCTTTTTTAAGGCAAAAGGGGGTCATTTGGAGGTCCCTGCAGTTAAATTTTTTGTGGTAAAGTGCGTTCCACAATTGCTTTACGGTGCCCATTTTTGGGCCTTGGATAAAATTGGAAATTTGGAGAGACTCCAGTCTGGCTTTGTAAGATCTCTTTTCTCAGCCCCGGTTGGGGCAAATAGTAGAGCGCTGGGCTTGGAGTGTGGGTTATTGCCGTTACAGGAAAGGATATGGAAAGGTGCTATTGGGTATTGGTTATGCCTGCTTTTTAGTATGGCTGCTCCTCTTTCACAGCTGGTTCTTGAAGATAAAGTTCCCAATTCATGGATTATGAGGGTTTCAAATAAAGTGAACCATTTAGGGTTCTCGGCAGAGGCCCTACTCCCCTTGGGCTATACAGCGGCAAAAAAGATATTTCATGGCAGGAGACTTTTGCTTCTCTTCAGGATAACAAGACGCTAGGTGGATATCTTCCGATTATGAATAAATCTCGTTTCCTTATGCCTTACCTTGTTAATAGTAAGGTACCAAAAAAGAGGAGGCTATTTACTTTAGTGAGACTAAATTTCCCCCCCTTTAATCTGGTGGATGGGCGATATAGAAGGGTACCCTTGGCGGAGCGTAAATGTCATTGTCAACTACACCAAATTGATACAATAAAGCATATTCTGCTATATTACCCCTTCTTTAATGAGGCACGTGCTAGGTTCATTACCCCACTTTTAGTCTTGTGCCCAGGTATGTAAGATGAGTTTTACGTGAGGTTTCTGCTGGATGATCAGTCCACTACCATTACATCAAGGGTGTTGGAATTCCTGTGGAGAGTATATGTTATAAAGCAAAAATGCAATCTTCTGGGCAAGGAAGATGAATAAATTTGGCCTAATTTATCAAGACTGTTGCAATGTTAACTGTGAGGGTCATTATCTTTGCTAATATAGTATCCTGTTTCTGTCTGTATATGGGTTTAATTTTATATTATGTTTTATAAATTTACACTGATTGTATTTTATAAGTCTGATGGATGGTCTAACTTTGCAATGGCTAGTTTGCTACGCAATATGAATATACTATACAATGGCTTTGTACCAAGAACAGATGATTGTGCAACCTCAATAGAAATAAGCCCGACAGATGATGATTCCCCATGTCCAATCCAAGATTTGTAAATCAGGCGTGTTTTTTCCCAGTTATTTTATGTCATGCTGATTTTTAGTCAGAATGTTATGTGGAAAAAGTGAGGAATCCATCATTCCATTCAGAATGTCATGGGAAAAAGTGAGGAATCATCCTACTCATCATTCCACTCAGCCCCTGCACCAATAATTCTAGATGCTTCAAGTAGCCTCCTACCTCTCATTCCACCCAGCTCCCCTCTCCATCTTTCTGTTTCCTCTACATGGTTTCCTCAGTTTTCCCCCCTTCTTGGCCATTATTATTCTCCCCTCTCTCCCAGATTCTTTGGCATTTCAGATCCTCCTCCACTCCCTTTGTTACAGTTAAGCATCTGACATTTTATTGGTTTACTGCCACTAACGGCTACTGGAATTCCCAAACCCTCTCTACTTCTATTGGTATCCTGTTGTCTTTGTTGTTTCCAATCAGCATTCCCTGTGCCTTGCCAGTATGCCTGCAGATGAGATTGCTTGGCATCCACAGAAGAACAGGGTGCAATAAACTCCTCTGGTGCCAGTACAATAAATGCCTGCAATAAAATGTCATACGATTGTCTGCAATAAATGCCACTCAACTCCATACAATAGGAACACTCATGAAAGCTTATCACTTCACATTCAATAGAATTTTAGTGAAACAGACAGTGAAGCCTCTTTTCTCATTCTCCCATTTGCCAAAATGGACACTTCAAAACATCAAAATTCGAGTTGAGAGTACCTGCAAAACTGGTATACCTGTCAAATTTCCAGTACTGAATCAATCAGCATTGGGGTCGGTTCTGGCGAGGTTGGTTAACAAGTCCCTTCGACAGGGAAGATTGTCGCCCGGTCTCAAGGAGGCTGTAGTGCGTCCCCTGCTGAAGAAGCCTTCGCTGGATGTGGATGCACTCGCCAGTTACCGCCCTGTCTCTAATCTTCCCTTTTTAGGGAAGGTTATTGAACGGACGGTGGCTCTGCAGCTCCAGGCGCACCTGGACCATATCGGTTTCCTTGACCCTTTTCAATCTGGCTTCTGCCCTGGCTATGGCACTGAGACGGCGATGGTGGCTTTGGTTGACAATCTCCGCTGGGAGATGGATGCAGGATGTTCTACATTCTTGATCCTGCTAGATCTCTTGGCCGCTTTTGATAATGTGGACCATGGGCTGCTGTTGAGACAGCTGAGAGACCTGGGGGGTCTGGATGGGACTGTCCTTGGGTGGTTCCGCTCATTCCTCTTGGGGAGAAGCCAGTGGGTGGTGCTGGGGGCTGAAACATCGAGCCCCTGGGACTTGACCTGCAGAGTTCCGCAGGGTTCAATCCTGTCTCCAATTTTGTTTAATGTGTATATGCAGCCCTTGGGGGAGATCGTGAGAGGGTTTAGGGTGCGTTGTCACCAATATGCTGATGATACTCAGATGGACCTCTCATTTTCGACCGACCCAGGTCCCGCTGTCTCATTGCTCTCCCAATGTCTGGGGGCTGTGGCGGATTGGATGCAGCAGAGCAGACTGAAGCTCAATCCTGATAAGATGGATGTGATGGTGTTGGGTAGGGCGAGGGAGGTGCCGACTCCTCTGGTGGGGGGGTCTGCCCTCCCAAAGTCCAGCAGGTTTGGAGTCTGGGGGTGGTGTTGGATCCGGGCCTCTTCTGGATCAGCAGGTGGAGGCGGTGGCTAAAATCACCTTTCTCCAGCTGTTTCTGGTGTGGAGGCTGCGCCCATACATCTCCGGGCCCAACCTGGCCACTCTTATTCACGCCTTCATCACCTCAAGGCTAGACTACTGCAACGCACTCTACGTGGGGCTTCTCTTTGTTCTGGTTTGAAGGCTGCAGCTAGTGCAGAATGCAGCGGCCCATCTCTTTATGGGGACAAGGTGACGGGAGCATATTACACCCGTGCTCCGCACTCTGCACTGGCTGCCTATAGTGTACCAAGCCAGATTCAAGGTGCTGGTGCTGGTTTATAAAGCCCTATCCAGTCTGGGCCCCTCATACCTTGGGGACCGCCTCGCCTTCCGTGCCCCAGGGCGGTTCCTGCGGTCTGCTGGGGGCTGTCATGGAGAAACATGGGGTCACACACGTGTAACACGGGACTACATGATTGGTAAATGTGTGGTGCCAAGGGTTTCACATGGATGTAATGTTACTATACATGTACACTATGTAATGTCAAAGGTTCCACATATTTGTAATGTTAACTCTGAGAACGGTAGAACTCAAATTACAGCTCAGGTTGGGCCTCTCACACATCACCAGGCTACACAGGATACAAACAGATACCAACATGTATTGGGGCCAGACGGATGTCCAGGGACATCAACAATGCTAATGAAGGTAGCCATTGGCTACGTGCAAGAAAACACATAGAAGCCTGATAAGAGAACAAAGGGAATTCTAGAAGCCTCAAGAATGGGCTAAGAGTTTCCTCCAGAGATCCCAGAAGGGGGGTTGCTTATTAAGGAGAGAGTGCTTGGAGACTTCTTGCAAAGCTTCTTGGAAAGAACATCTACATATGAAAGAACCAGTCTGATCACAGGAGGCTGGGGGAAAGAGCATGAAGTGAGAGAGGCGAATTGCTCTTTGCAACCTAGAAGCTAGCACCCAGCCACTTACATCATGGCTGAGAAACCAGAACTGCTGGACCTTGTTTTAGGGTAAGATGAATAACTTAGGAACTCAAAACAGTATACGTTAGGAATGCGTTATATTTACCTTTTATTTCTATTACCACTCTGTTTAACTATCTTGTTTATGTAATCAATAAATATACTTCTTACTTTATAAAGAAGTGGTCTAGTGTCTAATACTGGAACACAAGTGAGCTACAAGAGCCCTCAAGCTCTTGCGAACCCAGAGAGTAAAGAGTCTGTAAACGGGAAGGATCGGGCCCTTGGGTGACAAGAAGTTTCATGGTGGCACACTTGAATTAGTCAGTGAGAGAAACTGATTCAAGAGAGGTGAGCGCAAGGGAAACTGAGTCACACAAACCTGGTAAAGTGGGGGTGCGGACTCCCCAATCCCATGACAGGGGTGCCTTACAGGGGTGCCTCTCTGTAAATCAGCAAAAAAAGTCACATGGGAAGAAAATGTCATTCTGTCTCCAAAATTCAAACATTTGTAATTTTCTTGTTTTTCATCTGATTTGCCTGAAATTTGAACAGATTTGACCTTCACCCAAGTGACCCTCCCTACCAAATTACGTAGTGATAGGAGAAATCATCCTGATCTTATAATTAATAGAATGTTTGTGAATTTAACATTGTGATGCAACTACCTTAATGAGAGAGCCAGTCCTGCGACTCTATAATCTCCCATTATTCTTTTAATTTTTATAGATTGCAGCATAGATCAGTCATAGTAATTTTGCTCAGAACCTATATGAAATCCTGCTCTTTTGAAAATTTGACACAACTTTAGGTTTTTTTTTCTCCCTGTTCATCTGGACTTCCTCAGTATTCAAAAGTTTATTATAATCAACCACAGTGCTTCAGAGAGCTCTGCAGCCAGTTTCTGTTTCCTTTACAAAAAAAAGAAAAAGTTATCACTGCCAATTTACCTGGTTCTACACTATTTTAGTAGGCATTGTGTAATAATGAGACTGCTAATGACCTTTCTCTAATCTTCCATTTTTAGTGAAGGTTATTGAATGGGTGGTTGCCCAACAGCTCCAGGTTCATCTCAACACCATTGGATTCCTGGACCCATTTCAGTCGGGCTTCCATCCTGGGTATGGTACAGAGACTGCGCTTGTGGCCTTGGTCAATGACCTGCTCCTGGATATTGACAAGGGGAATTATACCCTGTTGATCTTGTTAAATCTTTCAGCAGCCTTTGATACAGTTTACCACGAGGTGTTATTGGCATAACTGCAGGACCTGGTGAGGGTGCATGAGACTGCCCTTGAGTGGTTCCAATCCTTCCTGTCTGGGAGATCCCAGAGAGTGGTGATGGGCGATTGCTTGTCGTCTTCTCAGGACCTCACCTGTGGGATCCCACAGGGTTCTGTTCTGCCCCTGCTCTTGTTCAATGTGTATATGAGACTGCTGGGCGAGGTCATTAGGAGGTTTGGGGTGAAGTACCATCAGTACATCTTCCTCCCTTTTTCATCAGACCCAGATCCTGCATTCTTGGTGCTTACCCGATGCCTGGCTGCTATCGGGACTAGATGAGGATGAGCCGATTGAAGCTGAATCCAGACAAGACTGAGGTGGTGAAGGTTGGTCAGCCTTGTGACCTGGAGGGGATTGGGATCTGGGATGGGTCCGCCCCCTCTAGTCCACCCCCTCTAGTCAGTCAGGCCCACAGCCTTGGAGTGCTTTCAGATCCCTTGTTGCACCTGGATTGTCAGGTTGTGGTGCTGGCCAGGAGCACTTTTCACCAACTCCATCTGGTGAGGAGGCTGCAGCCTTTTATTTCTGATTTGGATCTGGCTGCTGTCATCATCTCTAGGCTGGACTACTGCAATGCGCTCTACGTGGGGCTGCCCTTGGTGACTGTTTGGAAGCTGCAGCTAGTGCAGAATGTGGCAGCTCGCCTCCTTTTGGGGGCGAGGCTCCGAGCGCACATTACACCAGTGCTCCAATGTCTGCACTAGCTGCCTATAGCTTTCTGGACAGAATTCAAGGTGTTGGTTTTGACCTTTAAAGCCTTAAATAGCCTGGGCCCCACATACCTAAGAGACCGCCTGTCTTTCCATGTCCTGCTGTGGCCCCTGTGATCAGCCGGGAGTGCCTCCCTGTGGCTACCATCTGTTAGTCTTGTTCATACAGTGAGGGCTCACAGGGGGATGTTCTTGGCTGCTGCCCCAGTGCTGTGGAACTCCCTTCCCCCAGAAGTTCATTTGAGCCTGAGCCTGAGCTTGGGCATCTTCCAGAGGTAGTGCAAGACCTTTCTTTTTGTTAAGGCGCTTGGCGGGCAAGGAGAGGGAATGATGGGATTGGGGGGTGTTTGGGGTAGAGGTGTGAGGAGGTGGCTGGGGAGGGTTGGGGGGTTGTGGTGGGGTTGAACTGAGGAGGAGAAAAGTTGGAGGTCATTTTTTATGCTGTTTTTTATATATTTATCTGTTTTGTAAGTTGCCCTGAGTCATCTGGGAAGGTGGGATATAAATTTGAATAAATAAATAAAAAGTCACAAGTCAATGAATATTCAGTATTTGATAGCTGGTCTGGATGGACATATGGAAACCTGAGATTACGTGAATAAACTCCATCTGCCTGTATGTTTGAGTGTGTTTGAAGATGTAGGTTAATATGGATTTTCTCATATAGTTAGACCTCATTCAGATGTGCTTTTAAATCACACAGCAGCGGCATTGTGTGATTTAAAGCACCGCGCACTTCCGGGTTGGTGTGAATGCACCGAGTGCGCACATTTCTGCCTAACCTGAACTGTTGGAGTGCGGTTTTAAAAGCTGCTTAGGTTAATTGAGAGGGCTAGAGAACTCGTACACAATTGTCACCAAGAGAATTAATCCAAGATTGTCACTACTGTTGTAATACAAAGTGGTTGGTAACATGCTAGACCGCAGAAGAAAGTTTTTCAGTATCACAGCTTGTCACTGTAACAGACAATTAATTTGACTCATAAAGGTTAGCCAAAACAAGATTTATGACTGGATGGACAGAAGGGAACCTTGAGTTTTAAAAATTATGCTAATAATATTTATTTTATTTATTTATTTTCCAGATTTGTACCCCGCCCCTCCTGCAATGCAGCTCAGGGCGGCTTCCAACCATAAAAACAATAAAATACACTAAAATTCATTTAAAAACAATCAAATATTAAATATAAAATATAAAACAGGGCTAGACAGGTAAAATAAATAAATGGGTGGGGGACTAAAATCCTCCCTCCCCAACCTCCCTCCCAAAGGCCTGGGCAAACAGCCAGGTCTTACAGTTCCGCCGAAATGTTAAAAGGCTTGGGGCCAGGCGAGCTTCCTCCGGAAGGGAGTTCCACAGCCGCGGTCCCACCACCGAGAATGCCCTCTCCATCGTGGCCCCCCGCTTAACACGGGGGACCTCCAGGAGGGCACCCCCGGCAGACCGCAGGAGCCGCTCTGGGGCGCGAAGGGCGAGGCGGTCCCTAAGGTATGAGGGGCCAAGACCGTGTAGGGCTTTATAGATCATCACTAGGACCTTGAACTTGGCCCGGCACACTATCGGCAGCCAGTGCAGAGCTCGGAGCACCGGTGTAATGTGCTCCCGGCGACCCGTCCCCGTAAGAAGACGAGCCGCCGCATTCTGCACCAGCTGCAGCCTCCGGGCCAAGAACAAGGGAAGCCCCACGTAGAGCGCGTTGCAGTAGTCGAGCCTCGAGGTGACGAAGGCATGGATGAGGGAGGCCAGGTCCGGGCCAGAGACATACGGACGCAGCCTACGTACCAGATAAAGCTGGCGGAAGGCAGCCTTAGCGACTGCCTCCACCTGCCGCTCCAGCCGCAGGTCTGCGTCCAATATGACCCCCAGACTCCGGACCTGCTGAGCTACAGGGGGGCAAACCCCCCCAACCAGGGGGGCCACCACCCCCTTCGCCCTCCCCACCACCATCACCTCCGTCTTATCTGGGTTGAGCTTCAGTCTGCTCCGCCGCATCCAATCCGCCACGGCCTCCAAACATTGGGATAGCACCGAGACAGCAGGGTCTGGGTCAGTAGAAAACGAGAGGTACAGCTGAGTATCATCAGCATACTGGTGACATCGCACCCCGAACCCTCTCACGACCTCCCCCAAGGGCTGCATATAGATATTAAACAACAACGGAGACAAGATCGATCCCTGCGGAACGCCACACGGTAAAGCGCGGGGGCACGATGTTTCCTCCCCCAGCACCACCCGTTGGCTCCTCCCCGAGAGGAATGAGCGGAACCATTCAAGAACAGTCCCGCCCAGACCCCCCAGGTCACGCAGCCATCTCAACAGCAGCCCATGGTCCACGGTGTCAAAAGCGGCCGAGAGATCGAGCAGGATGAGAAATGTTTAACATCCTGCGTCCATCTCCCGGCGGAGGTCGTCTATCTGTACTACAATCCCAGGCATATTATCATAATTGTACATTTTATACAATATGCTCTTGCTGTCATTATGCTGAAAAGCCCTCAACCCGCTACCACTATTGAATGCCATCAAAATAATATACATGCATAGGCATTTGTTATCCTGGATGACACATATACCCATTTCCATAATAACACATGCGGTACAGCACAATGATCCTCATCCTGATCTCATCCCTCTGATATGTTTGGTGTAATACAGTCTCACTGCCATTGTGCCACAAAACCCTCCTCAACCCTCCACCTCATCTCTCATTTTAGACCAGGGATAGGGAACTTCAGGCCCAAGGAACAAATGTGGCCTGCAGTTAGTTTTTCCACTGGGAAGGCTAGCTGGGGTTGGGAGGAACCAACTAGTGCTAGGATTGGGAAGAACCATTGCGGCCCTGGCGGTCGGCTGGGGGCACCCAACTCGAAGTCCCCCGGGTTTCCCGGGTGGCGATGATGGAGAGGGTGTTCTCGGTAGCTGCTCCTAGGCCGTGGAACTCCCTTCCGACGAAGGCCCGCCTGGCCCCAGGCCTCTCCTCTTTCCATAGACAGTGTAAGACCTGGCTGTTCCACTGGGCCTTTGGAGAGGGAGATGGGTGGGGTGGGGAGGGGAATTCTGCCCTTAGTTCTTTTTATCTTTTTAAATGTTTGAATTATATTTTACATGTGTTGATGCTTGTAAGCCGCCCCGAGCTGCTCTTGAGCAGGAGGGGGAGGAGTATAAAACTAGTTAAATAAATAAAAAATAAAACTCTATTCAAAATTACTCAGTTTTTACGGAGCATCTAGGTATTTGACTCGGTTTACCAAGTACTGAGTAACCAAGGAATTGGGCCTGTACTTGGTCTGGTATTTGGATAAATTTTCAGATGGGCAACATTAAGGGGCTTTTCCTGGTCCTATATAAGGGAACTTTGTAGTCAGAAAATACTTGGTTGGTACTTGGTTTTATTTTACTGAGTATTTATTTTACTTAGTATCGAGTATTTGGTCGAGTTACCAAGGACCAGTCAAACACTTGGAGCCAATCCTCAGAAACTTGGAAATACCTGGGGAATTTTTCTATTTGGTGCAGCCCTAGAACCATCCCATGTTCTGCACCTGGGCCCATTCTAACCTAGTTACACCCCTGCTTTTTGAGAAATTCAGCTCGCTATTAGAATGGCTGGTAAGGCAGCGTGTTCAGTCATGTAACATCCTTCATTACGTAGATGATTTTTTGTTCTTGGGACGTTTGGGCACCGATTATTGTAGTTTCTTGCTGTGCACATTTCAAAGAATGGCGCTGGAGTTGGGTGTTTCAAAGAATGGCGCGGGGCATCGCTATAATAGGCGCAGCAAGTACTGGGGCATGCTTGGGAGACCCACATGTGTGTAGAATACATATGCACACTGGAGTGGAGTGCCCAGCAAGGGGCCTATCCTAGCTAGCTATACCTCTGCAGCAAGGAAAGATTATAAAATGCTCTAGGAGTTTTCAGTGGGTGCTCTGCTGTGAGTTGTGCTACTCTGTACAAAGTAACTTGTCAGAAATACTGAACTTTGAAACTCTCTCTCAACCATAAAAAGCTTAGGGACCACTGCTCTATTGGAACACTTCTACATCCAAGCAAGAGGATTGAACTAAAGTACTAGAGTCACACGTTTCAGGTATGGCTTGAAATTCTTCTTTGAATCTGAATTTTAGTTAAGATTAGAACCTCTCTTTCGTCCAAATACAAGTTAAATTCAAGTAAGAGATTAAACTCTCTGAGGGTTTTTGGAACTTTAAACATTATTTACATTTAAAATGGTCCGCAGTTTAAATAGTTTAGCCACATTTTATTTCTGTTCTCAGCTAGGAAACAGGCCTTGCTAGTGATGGAAGCAAGTGTGAAATCATAAACCATGGCCTGGAGCCTTAATGGATGAGTCAGACAGCAGGATCTGGAAGCTGGTTATAAAATAACCTCAAAGGAGTTTTGTGAAGACAAATACATGGATGTTGCAAAGCAATCATTCAGCAGGATACTGTGTGTGCTGGCAACGTGCGGGTATGAGTCCCATTGAAGTAAATGGGATGTGGCTCACATGTTAACTTCTAGTGTGTGTGCTGTCCCATAGAGGATAGTGCTGTAAGAATTATGAGGTGCTTGGTGTGGCATAGGACACTGTGTTAAGTCCTTTCAAGAGCAGGTCCTTACCAATGAAGCACACTGGCTACTCCTGTCCTGAGATTAATTTTGGGCCAAGCCAAATAACATAACACAAAGCTGAGCTGAAAGCTCAGGCATGGTGCCCTCAGGGAAGGCTTCTGTCTGGAATCCTAGAGACAGAGTCCAGGAAAGGGTTCCCCTTGCAGGGCAATGGTCTAGAGGCCAAACAGGGGGTTGCCTCATTGTAGGAAATGCTGAAAACCTAGGGGTGGGGCTTGCCTAAGTAAGTGTCCATTTGTTGTAAGATGTGATGATGTCTGCACTGGTTACATGGCCTGCAATGCACATTTATTAAACAGAGAATTCCACTGGGTACTAGTAGTTCCCATAGATGTGAGCTCTGTTCACTTGGTGCTGGACCCAGAGAACTTGGGTGTGAAATGGTGTGCATCCTCTCCTAACATAAGAATGCTTGACAGTCACAATTGTAACTGAATATGTTTTCCTTTGGCAGGAGGCAGGCCAACCCATCACTGAGTGCTATCTGCACCTACTGCAGTGAGGCAGTTCCAGTTACCAGGTGAGCCTATACATGGCACCACCTCTTTCACCTCAGGGTGATATCCTGCAGGCAGGGCTGTGACACACCCCAGCTGTTTATCCCCAACACACTGACCCCTCCCTCCTTCAGCTATATGGCTTTCCCCAGACACAGACATAACTCAGCCTACCAGGTGCATTATTCCACCTTCCTGCTCCCCCCCGCCCCCCCAGACACACACTCAGAAAAGAAAAAGTCAGCAGTTAAATGCAACATCCCTTTCAGGAGTCAGGGCTCCCTGCACTGCAGACCTTGTGAGTCCATATGTTTATATGTGCCCATACATCATACATATGTTGTTTCTAGTATATTCATGGGCCAATGTGCTTGGGGGTGGGTTCCCTCCAGAACCCTCCACAGGCTGGGACTCCATGCATTTGAAAGCATGTGGGCTCATATTTTATGCCAGTGTTTCTCACATGTTGTTATTTCAAGTTTATTGATGGACACCCATGTCGTATGAGCCCTTGGAGCAGTATGGTGTAGTGTAGCGGATAAGGTGCTGGACTTGGGGAACCAGGGTTCCAATCCTGCTCTAGCCATGAGCTTACTGGGTGGCCTTGGGCAAGTCACAACCTCTCAGCCCCCCATCTGTAAAATGGGAATACATGTGTGTCTGTTCCTGTGTTTCCCTCACCCATGTCCATCTTAGATTGTAAACCCACTCGGGATGGATCTGTCTTTGAAAATCTGTGACTGTAAAGCGCTGCGTACGCCTAGTAGCCCTATAGAAATGATTAGTAGTAGTAGTAGGGGGGTCCCCCAGCTCATTTGGTCCTCTGCAGCCACACTGTTTGTACTGTCCTGGATTCAGTCCTGCATTCACTTGAACAGAACTTCTGCCTGAGCTAACTGCTAGCACAGGCACTATATACCCTGGAAGGATCCTTACCCTAAGGGTGAAAGCAGATGAGACAGTACCCCAGTACCTTCAGATGGGTGGCCACCTGCCCATCTCTTAGGTGGTTGCCATATGTTCACCCACCTGTCTCACAGCCCCCACTGACAGTGGCATCCCGGCGAATGTGGAGCCTCCTCTGTGAGTGAATTCTGGCTGATGTGACTAATGTGTACACATGTGTCAACCTCCCAACTAAGGTGTGTGCAGGTCTGCCAGGACCATAGAGTCCCAGGCGGAACACCTAGAGCAGTCAAGGGAGTGACTATGTCTCGGTGGTGGAGAGGGGTGAGTGAAGCATGGCAGGGAAGAATGCTTACCCATGTGGTCCAGTTCATCACATGGAACCTGCGAGTGGGGTGTGCGTGGGGGCTCCACGGAGCAACCCTGGACTCCAGTGGGCTAATCTCTCATCTGTTAATGCTCTACAGGTAAAAACAGAAATGACAGTGGCCCACTGTGGCCTCAAACCCACCATCACATCTATTTAGGAGCTGCCAGATGTTAGCCCGGTACTGTCCCAGGGCGGTTAGGTGGCAAGCCTGGGCTGCGTTCTCGGAAAATCTCTGAGGTAACAGCCCAGGAGAAGGCCTGCCCACGCAGACAAATGCAAGTTAGCATGTTTGTTCAGCCCTGCCATACGCATCTCAGGGTAGGGACTGCCATGGCTGTTGGTCATGGTGGGGGCGGGGTGCCGGGAGCAGGGCAGTGGTGGGGCTGAACGTTTCTTTAACTCACTGCCCTACCAAGGGTGTGCAGATGGCGGGGTGTGTCTCCAGCTGTGGGCATGTTTGTTTGGTGCTCCTCCACGGTCCATGTTGGCTGAGGCTTCCTGCCCCGGGCTGGCCAGGGAGCCACCATACCCACCCACACATCTGGTTTTTTTACCACATGCCTCATTCTTCTGCTGGAAAAAAAGAAGATGGGTGTGGTCCTCGCCGTGCAAAGATTATGGCAAGCACCACTGTCCTACGTCCAGGTTCTGAATTAATGAAAACCATATAAATAACTAGGATAAAAGCGATTTCATAGGACCTTGACAAAATAGGAAGAACTGTGAAGGAGTCATTAATTAATAGTCTAGCATTCGTGCCAATCCTAGCAGGTGTAGGTTTGCTGCATCTTTTCTGTTTTCCATTCGTCATTGTGGTCAAATAAAAGTCAAACTCATAAATGTCCTTATCTTCATTTCTGTGGATCTGAATTCCTGGCATGAAAACATCATCCATGGAAGTGCTAGGTCCAGAAACCAGCTATTTGAAGAGTGAAAGACATGATCTTGTAAATACAGGGAATATCTGAAATAAGTAACAAAGTTCTCATTGCCTCCAGGCCAGAGGGCACCTCCCATTAGGGTGGTGCCTAACTACTAGTTGGAGTTACAACAACACATCCAGTAACAGAGACAGCAATTTTAGCTTTATATCTGGATGCTGTTAAAGATAATACATTTCTCCTTAGACAGGGATATAAATAACTGCTCAGAGGCTCTAGTAATCTAACTGCTGCAACTGTATCATATTATCAATCCTTTCAAAATGTTTTATTTGCCCCCACACTGGAAATAAGGCACAGACACTTGATCCAATGCCTGAAAGAACTGCTGATCAAGTGACCATGTTGGGACTGCTTAGATCCTTCCCAGATGCCCCTTGATGCCAGTCCTTCTTCTCTGGGATAGCAGTGGGGCGCCCATCCCCTGACTGCTTCCCAGGTCCCACCTTCTGGATACCTACCCGCATCCACCGTTTCCTGATGTTTTCCATAATGCCAAACAATTCAGATGCCTGTTTAAATCCACCATGGTACTGAACTCCGCCGGTTGTGACAAATAGATCAAATACAAACACCAGACCCACACTTCAGATTTCCTTAATAGATCAGCACTGTGAGGCAACCGAAAAACCCTTTTGCGAAAAAATTGCTTCCTGGTCCCTCAATAATCTAGGTGACTGGAACAAATCCACAGTACCTATCTGAGGGTGGGTGGGTGGGCTTCAGGTGCTTGCCGGCAGCCGAATGAGGGCTGCACGGCACCAGCGCACCACGTGGACACTCCTGTCCAATCCCAAGGGCACATTCTCGTGCCACAACCTTAAGCCTCCTACTTAACTGTGCAGCTTGCAAGGCAGATCACTTCCCGCCCGACCAGCTCCACAAACCCACCCGGTCATACACTGTGCCTCATTTTCCGGATCAGGCAGGCACAAATTAACCCCTGCAGCACACAAGGCCCTTAGCAGGGGCTTTTCAGTCATTGGGATGTTGCTTCCTCTTTTTATACCCTCTGACCCTTGTGGCATGTGTCTGAGGGACTACTGAATTTTTATACCATGGGGTTTCCATGGAGTTTTTATACCATGGGGATTTTTATACCATGGGACTGAAAGGGTCACAAATTAGACCCTTTTTACACAGACGCTCTAACACCCATAAAATGGGTATTTCATTTTATTATACATGTTGCCGGGCACCACTACAGCCAATCACCCTGGGCCCTGTGCACACATGATGCCTCCACCCAGTTCCTCTGGGTGGAGATGGGTGTTGGCTGGTGAGTGGGGAGCATTTCCCTGGGTGGAGATGGGTGGGGGCGTCTGTGTAAATGCCACTTTCGGTAGGAGTTGGTGAGTGTTTGCTCCCGGCCAACACCCATCTCCACCCACACCCACCCACAGAGCAACCAGCAGTGGCGTCCGTTGCTCTGTGGGTGGGTGTGAGTGGAGATGGATTTTAATATATTCATTATTCTAATTAGCTGAGATTCTGCACTGTGAACATCAGGTCAGGAAAGGCTTAGGTTATTCTTTTATTTTAAAAATCTCACTAAATTGCTTATCCCCCCCTCCCCCCAAGTATAATGAAAAATGCACTCCTCTTCTGATAGCTTTTTCTCTTTTGCCTTTGTTTCTCATCTTATTTATGCCAGATATATCTTGCACTAATTGAGAAAAAGATTTGATGGAAAAAAAGGGAGCGAGCTAATTTCCAACCCCAGCGCTGCTGAGCAACTTATCAGGGGGGCAAGGTGTGTGTGCTTTTCCAGCTCCCCTGATCATCTGTTTGGTGGGGCCAGGGTGAGCACGGGGGCAAGATCATCTAACTTTACCTTGGAGCAGGGCTCAACAGGTATGAAACAGTCAGGAGGGAGACCATTAACCCACTTTAGCCTGGGTGGCTGGCCCTTAGCCCAGGCTGCATCTCTGACAACTACTGCCCAATGCCTTCCGTAGTTGCTGGCAGCCCACCCTGGGGTTGGAGCAAGCAAACCTGTAATGGGAAATGCAGTGTTTTCCAAATTTAGTGGTGGGGGGAGAGCTCACAGATCTCGCCATTCAATGTATCATCTCATTTATTTTGATGAACACAGCATTCTTTTAGGGCCAAATCAAATTATCTTTAATTTTTCAGATATTGCAAAAATTACAAGAGGCTTAATGTTAGCATTGAGGTTAGGTGGTTTGTTAGTAAAAGGTTAGTTGATAGAAAAATTAGTGACTTTGTTAATGAGCATTCAGGAACTTTTAGCAGTATTCACTTCCAAATAATTCAAGTCAAATATGAATTAATTGAGCTCCCAAGCCAGGACTGCGGATACTGAGACAGCTGTGCTTAGCTCCTTTTAGAGGATGTACCACATGTTGTATCTTCCAGCTGATCTATGTTGCATATTTAGGGGCACAGGAGATTGTGAAGTGACTCCCATTCACTCTGTTTTAGCCAGAAGGATGATGGCAGAAATCCAAAGGCAACAAAAAAGGTGTGTCCACGAAGGACTGTGAAATGGAACTATATATGATATCATGAGATATAATGAGATATCATATATAATCGACCCAGTAATGCGGCCGGAAAAGCATGCGCGTCCCCCTTCCGGGTGCATGATTGCCGGGAGTGTATCGTCTGATCCCGGCTCCTGGCATTGTTTCAAAACAAGCGCAGGCGCGGCTGCCATTGTCTAAAAACGGCCATAGTTTTGTAACCAGGATTTAGCTGTTGTAATGGGAGAGCAGAAGAAGGCACTTTCATCTTCTTCAGGACCTCTAGCAAAACAAGATTGTAGAAAATCCATGTGTTAAAGTTTATCTGCAATTGGATATGTATTCTACCTGGTTCTTTTCCCGCTTGATGTGATGGACCAGTGGAGATCTGGGAGACAGGTTACTGAAGTGATCATGGAGTTCCCTGTGAAGCTTATAGGCTTACACTCGCTCGCCAATAGAAATTGGTTCAATAAAATGTATCATCTTAGCTACTTTGTCTCTTAAATCTCTTTTGAATAATACTAAGTTCTTGGAGTCAAGAGTACTTTGTGGAAGTGAGTTCCAAGGGCTAATTTAAGTGATGTGTAAAAAAAATTCCTTTTATCAACTGTAGATAAAATTCCGTTTTTGTTTTATGAAAAAAGGGTAATAGGAACAATCAATTCATCTTTTGAATATGATTCATTATTTTGTTTGCCATTGTCCTATCCCATATTTGGGTCTGAAGTCGATGGGAGTTTTGCTTTCTTATATGCAAAAATAAGATTTCATTCCATTTCCCCCATTCCATTACATACTAGCTATTACTGCAGTTAAGTCTTTTAAAATATTTTCTATGTCTATACTTGTTCCCTCTATTTCCCCCCAAAGTGCAGAGTGATTTTCTTCACATTCCTCTACATTTTGAGGACACTAGACAGGGAGGGGACACCCATACTATGAATGAGCAGTGCTGGTTATCTCCTTCTCTGCTAGTTCAGGGAGGCTAGCCTTGTGTATGTGGCCCTGTACAATCTGTGGCAGGAACACTCACACTGTGCCCTCTCTGCACCAGATCTAGCTGACTGAAGACACTGCAAATTGCAGGGGTCCACGCTTCCTGCTTTGCTGTGCTGCGCTGCACTTGTGGTGCCTCACTATATCTAGTCCAGGGTCAGGAGAAAGGGAGCAGATGGCACAGGGCAGCAAGAACGACTGGAAGTTATAAAGTTCAGAGCCCTAGGCAGTTGCTTTCCCTTATGGCTGAACTTGACTTCTGTTAGATGATTTGTAAAATGAGGTAGCAGATCATAGTTATTTTACTTTGTAGAACAAAACCAACCGTGATTTGAAAGGAAATAGGATGAGTTGTAGAAGAAACACAATCGGTTCGGTACACATTAGCTTCAAACTTGTGATCTCCTCCCACCCCCCACCCCCAACAACTTTCCCCAGGGCATATGGTTCGATCTCTCCCTGCATTTTCATGGTAGCATGCATGCCCTGCATAGCGTATCCATGCATGCTTACAGGGACAGTGATTCTGACACATCAGATTTTTAAATCACTCCTACACACTTAACAGAGGATTCCGTTGAATTGCTCACAATGAGGATGGCTAAATCTCTCCTCCTCCCTCCTGACTGATTACAGTTCATTTAGAGCCATATGAGCCGGACAAATTGTTATGCTTCTTGCTTTCTTATATGAGATGATCCTTTACTCAAGCTTGTTATTTTAATGTTAACTCCACTGCTAATTAGAATTTGCAAATCAAAGCTTAATGAAGCAGCCCAGTGCTGGGAACATTTTGAAAACAATGCAGTACAGAAACGGGACTGATTAAAAAGTTTGGGTTTTGGACAGTCTGCTTTAAAATAGAAACTTTGAGGAGCTGCCTCAGAACTGTGGAAGGGAGACCCTTTTAGGTGAGGCCTGCTTGGCAGACTAAGGCCTTTTTAAAACGGGCTGTGGATGTGAGGGGATTGGTGTGCGCTCCGCAGCGTGGGGGGACAGTGCACATGGGCACACACCAATCCGCCATGTATCCCCACTCATGGCGCAATTGCTGTTTTGGCCAATTGCTCCATGAGTGGGTGATAGGTGGGGTGTGCATGCGTGTTCCATGGGAACACGCAAACACACCCCGTGAATTTACATGAGTGGCACCCACTCATGTCCAAGAAGGAGATCTGCATGAGTGTTCCCTTCTCATGTAAAAAAGGCCTAAAGCCATTCCTTCAGCAGTGTTTTTCTTTTTTCTGTTCAATCACCTTAGGCCAGATCCTGCTTGTCATCTGCCGAAGAGGAGAACACACCACAACTTTCAAGACTGGGTCTCATACAGATCATCAATTTGATTTTCAGAAGCAGTGTCTTAGGAGCAAAAGGGACACTGAGGGCACAATTCTCTACCACTTAAGTCAATGGGAGCTGAGCCATTGACTTTAATGGATGAAGAATCCCCACCCCCCCAGTCAATGGGAGATCTTAATTTGAATATTCTCTACATATCCCAATGAGATCAGTGTGGCTTGTGCTTTTACGTTTTCCCACTTCCCTATGAATGCTGAAGCTGATTGCACAGAATCACTTACTGATTTATTCCCTTTATGTGAGAACCCAACTGAATGGGCAGTTGTTTTCTGTTCTATGAACTTATTTGATGAAAATGTATAGCACAAGCAAGCTTTGCTTTTCAACAATCAGCCAAAAACTCCAAGTTGAGAGAGATTCAGATAAGAGGGCAGATTTCCAAGTCTAATCAATGGCAAGCAGTCACCAGTTTTAGAATCCTTTCTGACTCCTAATGGGAGCTTTTAGGGACTTCCTATGGCACTATGATATGGGAATACCAATGCATCAGGAGTGCGTGGTACAGAAGAAAGGGAGACATTATCACACTACTAGAAAATGTAAACATCTCTATTTGCAGATGGGGTTTGCACAGCGCCATAGAGAATGTCTGTTTGTTACTCTTAAATCCAACACAACAAAGATGTTATTCCTTCCGGTATAATTCTGTAGCATGTTAAAGGAAAACATCTGGCTTCTCTAACGTACAGTTAAAAACAAATGCTTTTTTATTTAGTACCCTTTTTCCTTTCAATTGAGAGTGGTTCCATTAGTATCAAAAAGTGTGGTTCCCATTGAAAGTGCACATAATCTCTGCAATCAAGAAAAAACAAAGCAGGTGTAGGGCAGCTTCAGTGAAATAAAAAGCAGGAGAGAAACCCTTCATTGTAATTCATTGTGCTACAATGCTACATTTACAGTAAAAAGTAAGTGGGCTTATTCTAATGGGGGGAAATCTGTTAAGAAATACACATTCACATTTGATTCTCTTTCAAGTGAAAAAGCCCTCTTCCCCCCATTCATTCACAATTGACTTGCCCTAACTGAACAAACCCTTTTTTGCCTGAGTTTGAATTTGGTCCAAGGAAATGTCTGTGCCTAGTTCTAATTAACGAACACTCCCTCAGTAAGGATTTTGCACTTAATTAAATAGTAGTTTTATAGTATCATAGCCTCCTCCCTTCTGCTTTGATAAGCAACAAAGGAAAAAAGAAGAATATTTTTATTGGGAGATAATTTTATTCTTCCACTCTTTTTAAAAATAACAAAACGGGGTCTCATGTATCTTAGAACTAAACCTATTTTTCTCTCATGAAATCCAAATAGGCTTAGAATTAAAAATGGACAATGATAACAAACTGCATCTGCTAATTTCAAACATTGTTGTTCTGTCAGTGTGTAGGGCAGATATTTTTATTTCGCACCAGTGGATTGTCTAGATTACATTTCACACCTATTACTCATGAAATTTTCATTGAATGTCTTACTTTATAGCTTGTGCTTCAGTTAATAGCCTCAGGTTTGTTATGATGCTGCTTCTGATGCTAGTGAAGACCATAGCCCTTCTGCTTCCCACGAGAAGTATTATTATTATTCAGCTTTATTTCATGAGTTGTTGTGAAGACATTTAAAAATTCTATAGGTTTTTTTTATGGATCTGGAAAGAAAGAAGAAAAGTATCTGAGGGAGGCTCTCCAATTTTATTTATTTATTTATTTATTTATTGGTGTGGTTTGGGAAGCATGACTTTGGGAAGGCCAGAATACCCATAAATGGCAAACACTTGTAAACCATATCAGTCGTCCTACCAACTATAAGTCCAAAAGAAAATTGCATCGTTAGACAAAGGGTAATTTCAGATGTGACAGGCCATTCGGCCCGCCATGCTGAACCATGGTCTGGGATCCATTTCGGATCCTGGACAGGAATCAGTCCAGCAGTCCTTTAGACGTGCCAGCCTGATTCCTAGCGGGGATCGGGGAGGGGGCAGGGCTGCATGGCGCGGTGTGACGTGCGGCTGCACATCCCCACCCCCCTACACTCCCCCGGCTGCCTGCCAGCCCGCTGGGAGATGGGCGGGCACAGCAGCCAATTCTGCTGCTGTGCCCGACCCCATCCCGTGGTCGGGCCACGAACCGGGCTGACTGAAGGTAACAGATGTTACTTTCGACCTATCCCAGATCGTGGCTACCGTAACAGCAAAGTATTGGGGGGGGGGGGAAGGAAAAGGACATTGCTCCACGAGAAAGTTATGGATGGCAGCCATACTGGAGCAAATATTCTCAAAAGCATAGAAAGCATGCTGGAGAGCTGGCTGTTTGGAACCCATTTGCCAGTCCAGCTGGGGTAGTTTGTCACAGACAATGACACTAATGTCACATCAGCACTTAAGAGATGTGGGCTTTGACAACATGT
This sequence comes from Sphenodon punctatus, assembly GCA_003113815.1. Lineage (NCBI taxonomy): Eukaryota > Metazoa > Chordata > Lepidosauria > Sphenodontia > Sphenodontidae > Sphenodon > Sphenodon punctatus. The sequence goes on along the minus strand of QEPC01009440.1, from coordinate 2,905,053 downwards.
GGTGCTGTGCACACACCATCAATCTTGTGATGAACAACTCCTTGGATGATGCACAAAATGATCCCATAGCTGCTGTGATTGCCCTGGGGCACAAAATGTGTGGATATTTCATCACTCTTTGGAAACCAGTGAGACTTTCAGACACTGTCAACAGCAGACAGGTGTTCTCACTCACCGTTTACTGCAGGACATGCCCACAAAGTGGAACTCTACTTTCTACCTGGTGGAACGCTTAGTGGAGCAGGAACCAGGAACAGCCCTGAATGCCATGGCTATGGAACAAGAGATCAGTACAGTTCCCAATCACAGGCAGTGGTGCGTGATGAAGTTGCTGGTGGATTTGCTGAGACCTTTTGTGGTGGCAATCCACTCCAGGGTCTCAGTGTTGAGGAAGCCTGCCTAAGCCAGGTGATACCTCTGACTCATATTTTCATGTTGGAGATGGAGGAATTTCAGGGCAGAGATGTCCTTGAGGAAATTAAACCCCTGGCTGGTACCTTTTCCCAGCAGTTGCACAGATTCTTTGATGGTCTGCTTCACAATGAGGCCTACATTATTGCCATGCTACTGGACTCCGCCTTCAAGGAACAGCTGATTATAAAGGTGAGGAGGTGCAGAGAACCTCCCTGTGGCACTCCTGAACAGACACAGGTGGGTTGTAGTAGATGCTGTGTGGAGCCCAGGCAGAGAATATCAGCAGCTGGTGGTGAAGGTGATACAGGCTCCTTTGGCAGCTTGTGGACCACCTCAAAAATACAAAACTTGGTTGTGCTGGCACATGAAGAAATTCCTGACCTCCAAAGTCCTTCTGAGGAAACATCACACAGTACCTCAGCGAGCAGCCCATCCCACATTTGGATTCCAGTCCCTTGGTCTGCAAGACAGACCGTCTGACCATTGTTGGCAAAGGTAGCTGTGAAGCACTTGTCATGCACTCCTGAAAATGTGCCGTTTCAGTGGATATTCAGTGTGACTGTGATCCTATTGATTCCACACGGCACAAGCTGTGGAGACACTGGTCTTCACCAAGACAAGCTTGTCTTTGGTCGGCTTTGATGACTGCCATGTCTGACTGTAGACCCTTCTTCCTTGCTCCTGAGAGGAAGCAGAGCTTTGCTCATACCCAGGGCCGGCCCCAGGGTTTGTGAGGCCATGTGCGAAGTCTTGGTGTGGGGCCTAATTTGCATAACTAGGCTCCACCCAATTATGCAAATTTGTAAATTTACCTAAAATTTACTCCCTCCGGACAGAAAGAATCCCCATTCTCCGAGCAGCCATGGAGAAGCATGGCCTCCCCATGCTTCTCCCAGCCCCCCAGCTTGCCACCCCTTGACTGCCTTACCTGGTGCACAGCCAAGTGGCCATAGACAAGCATGGCCACCCAGTGCTTTCCCGCCCCCCCTCCCCAACCAGGAGTGGTTCCACTGCAGGGGCAGCTGGGCAGGCAGTGAGGCAGGCACAGAGAAACTGTCTGCATCCACTGCCTTACTGAGGCAGGGGGGTGAGCTTAGCCAGCATGGCCTCCAGGGCCTGTTGCTTCTTGCTGCTGGTGCTGCCTGTGCCTTGTGCACACACACGGTGTGACCGGTCCAGAGGTGCTGCTATCAAACACACAAGACACTCAAAATGCAGCTAGCCTATTAAGCGCATTATGCCATGAAAAGAGACATATATAACCAGTTCAGTTGTGTCCCCATAATCAATTCATGCTGCCCCCACCTCATAACTAGTTCATTTGCGCCCCCGGCCCCATATAATCAATTCACGCTGCCCCCACCCCACCCATAACCATTTAATTTGTGCCCCCGGAACACAATTGATTATATGGGTGTGTGTGTGTGTGCAAATGAACTGGTTATGGGGTGTGAGTTTAAAGACAGTATTCCTGTTAGTAATAACTTCATTAAGAAGAATTAGTGAAATAGCAGTCAATAATCTCAAAACCATATTTGCAGATTTCCAAGATAGAACAATTTTGCTTTACATCTTAAATCCCTACCTAAGATAATATAAGTAAGACAGTTGTGACAATGTGGCCCTTTTTACACAGGCCTCTCCCACCCATGAACATGTAGATTTCTGCATGTTCATGGGTAGAGAAACTCTGTGTAAATGACGCGGAGCACGCACCCATAGTGAGTGGGTGTGTGTGCATGCACACGCCTAACATGCATCCCCACTCACCCCCCACTCGTCCCCATGCACAGAGCACCCGGGGAAAATGGTGGTTACTCTGTGGGTGTGGATAAGTGGGGGGTGAGTGGGGATGTGTGTGTGGCTGTGCACGCCCCATCCATGCACTGGCACACCCACGGACTCCCCACTCCACAGAACCATGTAAAAATGGCCTGTGAAGAGCCACTCGAAGAAGAACAGAAGGTTGCTGCCATGTAAACAAGGTTCTTTGAGATGTCTCCTAACATTCTCACAACACCCACCCTTCCTGCCCTGTATGGAATTTTATTATATTCCTAGAAAGGGTTGGGAAAAACTGTCATTCTGAGGGGGAAAGTGCTTTTTATACTAGAGGCGCTTGAGACCATTACGTGGTCTATTATCTGAACATGCAGAACCCAGTTGTGAGAATATTGGAAGCTATCTCGATGAACCTTCTTTACAAGGTAACAACCTTCTGATCACTCACATGTGGAGGAGTTGTTTCCTGCTGTAAACTGTAAACAAACAGCTTTATCTCCCACTCCGGTTATGTCATGCTGCTGCAGCTGCTGAAGCACTACTAGGATGGAGGCAGGGGGAGGGGAGGCAGAAGAACCTATTGGGGGAGAAGCTGGCTGCTGGTTGCATCCTGCTGCCCAGCCAGGCAAGCATGGGGGGCCCCAGCTGACTGTGGGGCCATGTGCAGCCACATATGTGGCACATGCCTGGGGCCGGTCCTGTTCATACCTCTTCCACCACAAAGACACCATGCCACTATTTGGCTCTCAAACAACCTCAGGCATGGCCAGGATGAAATAATTTCTCAGTCTGTCAGTGGCTGTGGTACAGATACAAGTGGAGGGGCTGGCAGTGGGTGAGGCAAAGACCTAGGGGTGTGCAATTTGTTTTTGTTTTTATGATAATGAAAACCCCATTTTTGTTGTTCCAGTAATAAAAACTTTTAAAATTCCAAACTTTCAGAAAGGTCATTTCTGGTTTCCTTCCTGTAAAGCTGAGAATGTGGATAAAAGCAAGAGTAATATGTACATCAAACTGATTTGCCAAGCTGCACAGCACCCACCATGACTAGATCTTGTGTGGCTCATAGACTGGCTTAGTACTGCAGTCTCCAGCCTCACTGCAAGTGAGCAGAACTCTGTACCTACTCTCCCCCATGTATGTTCCCACAGACTTTGGGGGTGCCAGTGACTGAAGTCTGTGCTAGTGTCTCTAGCCTGCTCCTGTCTTCTTCACACACTCTACAAATTCCCCAAAAATAAGATCTGTGGATCAAGTAATACCGTTATAATTTAAACAGAGGCAACACCTGCAAATGATTTAAGGAAATTTGCAACTTCTGCTAAAACCACAAAACTAATATTGCAATCTTGCAGGTGTTAATGCCTGCAATTACAAAGCTGCGGCCATGATTGTGCAACACACACACACACGCACACACACCTCACATGTAACATCAGAAATCAGGCTCAGTCAGGATGCTTGCCCACACCCCAGGAAATTGTTACCGACAGGGATGGAGCTGGAACCAGTCACAACTGGTCACTTGTTTTCCATGGGGCCCTAAGGCAGCCTTCTTATAGAGGGTCTCAGGGATAATGGTTGCAGCAATGCCCTCCCTAGATCATGGGCCCCTGGGTCCCAGACTCAGTTCCACCTCTTTATGCCCACTTCCTATGCTACTGGTATAGTGTTTCCCAAACTGTGTGTTTCTGTGTCTCCGTTTTGGGAGCAGGGACTTAAATATATAATCCCATGACTCCAGACAGCAACAAAAACATGCAAAGTATATCCATTATGAACCATGATCCTATCTGCAGATGGGGTGGTCTCACTTGGGGTCCATTCCTGACCCATGGTTTGGGGACCTTTGCATTAAGTGAATAATATTTCTACTTGTATGCAAAGATTTCTAGATAGAGATTTCAATATTTAACTGTTACACCTGTTTGCTGGGCCATCCACCCCTGTTGACTCATGCTTCCCCATACTCAACAGGTATTTTGAAGGTTCCAGAAGCTGCTTGAAGGGCAGTGCCTAAGGCACTTTCTGTCAGGTGGCTGTTCAGTGGCAATGAAGACCTGGGGTTGGACGTTTAGTTGAGGACTGCAACTGCCTTGGAGACATGTTCTGATGTCTCTTTTTGTTTGTTAATGGGTGGAAGAGAGGAGGAAGCATGGGAGAGGAGAAATAGGATGAGATGTGTTTGAGGGATAGTGGAGATGAGTGCCTGGGGGGTGGGGTCAAGGGGTGCAGGGACTGGCATGGAGGAGTAGTGCAGGGGTTATGCTATGACTCCTCGTCTGATGGAGGGCATGAGGGATTTTGCCACAACCCCTCTGATGAGGGTATGGGGATGTGGGGGATGAAAGATTGTTGGTTTTAACTGGGTTTTAAATTTTTTATTTTACATGTGAATCATGTTTATGTTGATGTAGAGTTTAGGTTTTTATATTATTTTTCTGTAAGCTACCCAAGTCATTTAGGGGAAAGGGTCCAGTATAAGTCTAATAAATAAACAATATATCATTCATGTTTATTTTTGTCAAATTTCAAACTGTGTGAAAAATTGGCCTGTACTGCATTTCAAACAGAATTCAGGAGTGTATTAATTACTTAGTCTGATTGTTAATTGACGGTAGTTCTGGGACACGTCATTCTCTAAACAGAATCTATTTGTTTAAATTCTTATTTCCTTATTTATCTTAAGTAAATTTCAGGTTCCACTAGATTGTGACTTTGCCTTTAATATGAAAAATGTGCTAACGTATGTATTTGTAATATGAATGCATTATGAGGGCAAAGTGAACTTTCCCCTATTTGCTGATGTGAGAGGACAGAGTAGGAAATTCTCACAGCTGGCAGACAAAGAATGACTGTATTTGCAAAGTGCTTTGAAACACAAATGTTGATTATCTGAATGAAAGAATTTGATTAGACTTCCCCAAAACAGGATATTACTGACATCACTGATTGGCAAAATGAGCAAAGTAATACAGCATTTAAAATTGCAATAGCTCTCTCTTAACGATGCCATTATTAGTGTTTGGCTGGCATCCTGGAATATATACAATAGTTTGGCAATAAAGTAATGAGTTGGAAATTGCAGATGTGGGAATTTAGAGTGTGGATTTCATAAGGGGGGTGGGAAACCAAATCAAGCATTTTCAGTGTATCTAATTTGTGTCTTTAATAGAGTGCTAAGGATTTAACCCTCCCCCCCCCCCCCCCCAAAGATGAACAAAAAGTAATAGCTGGATTTACCACTTGTTTCTCTTTACTTTTTCTACTCCTCCAACTTTGTTTTTGTTATTTGCCACTGGTGGAATATGTTGCATCTTTTCAGCTGGTCCTCCGTCCAGGATGGTTGGACTTGTAGGGATAGGCTCTGTTAGGCTCTGTTATGCTCCTCAGAACTTTGCTAGTAAAGAAGAGAGAACCCATCAGAGAAGCCATTACAGCTCCCTGTTTACCAGGACTTCCCCCAGTTTCTTTAAGAACAATTTATACCATCCTCATCACTGCTGTAAGTTATACCACTGGGATAAGGTTCTTAATGGATCCTGTGGCAATTCCCTTCAGCCCCTTATCCCTTCTCTGCTCTCACATATGCCCTTACTTTCCTGAAACACAATGTACACTGAACAAAGGGAAGAGCAAAGGTACAGGAACTGGCTGCTGCAAATGCGGACAAAGAATAAGTGTCCCTCCAATGAGGGAATTCTCTGCTGGGCATTTGTGACACGGTTACAGCCCTTTTGAGTGGTGCAAAGGGGCAAGAGGCTATGACATCACAAAGCATCTGGCAGTGAATGTTAATTGGGAGAGTGGGAAAATGGATGAATTGACATCTTACTTTATATTGTTCTACATTTTTCAAAATTACAGCAAATATTTTAATTTTGCATTGCCCAAGTTGAAAACACATTTGTTTGTTGTTCAGCCCCTATTTATTTATATAGTACCAGCAGTATACCTGGCACTGTACAATCATTAGAGACCGGTCCCTGCCTCAAGGGGCTTATAAGCTAGGAAAGACAAGGGAGAGAGAGAGAGGGAGAGGAGAACATATGGAGAATTGCTCCTTCGTGGCCTTTGTGGCCGCGATGGCCATTTCATCGTGCCCCCTTCCCCTATGGAAGATGGGGTAGGATGGGGAAGAAAGAGAGGGGTTCCCCCCCTTCCCCCATGGGTGCAGTGGTTCTGCCCATGGGGAAAGGAAACAGAGCGTCTGCCAGCTCTGCATTTCACCTGGCCAGGGTTGCTAGTCAACAGTGGCCGGATTGGGTGTGAAAAGTGTGCAAACTGATTGGAGCACTGCCCTGTGGAGGGCGGTGCTGTTTACTGATCACTGCTCGCCTCCTCAGTCGGGAGGCAGCAACGGATGGAGTAGCAGGCTCCACGCTTTTCCGGGTTCCCTGATTCATTCGACCCCCGGCAGCATCATGCTTTGCTGCATCACGGTGTAGGGTTTGTGTTCCTCCCTCCCCCTCGTTAACATTACGGGGGATGGGGGCTAAGAAAAAGACCAAAAAAGCAGCGGCCTCCTCGCCGGGGCACCTGGCTGTTCCCCCAAGCAATGCAGGATATGGAGCCATTGAGTTCTGGGCAGTTAGTTGGGAGAGGACCACTGCGGGCGGGTGAGCCAACAGCTGGTAGGGGACACGGGCCCCAGGGAGCAGCCCTTGCGGCGCTGTTGCTGCAGGACTGCCTCGCAGGCTGCGAGGCCCTCCTGCAGAGGATGGCAGCCATGGGGGGAGGAGGACTTCAAGCGGGATTGAGAGGGGTGCCACCGCAGGGAGGCACAGTGATGCCCCTGATACAGACAGGGGTCCCAGGCCCGACACTGCCGCAGCCCCCACTGAGAGGTGGCCGCAGCGTCAATTCCCCGGCTAGATTTGTGGAGGACTCCCCAGTGCCAAGGTGCTCAAGGGTGGACCCCCAGAGCAGCGAGTCTGTGGGGCCCCCTCCTCAGCTGAATATCTCCAGGATGCCCAGTCGTATGCGTGGGCTGGTCCCTCTGCAACCTCCATTGGCGCTGTGGCTCCCGTCAGCCAGAGGTGGGGCTAAAGCAGTTTGCCCCCTTCACCCGGCAGAGGCGAGAGGAGAAAGGGGGTTTGAGGGGCACCCCCCGTTGTTTCCCACCTACATTCCCGAGCATCAGGAACCCCCCAGGAGTGGGGGTGGAAGACGATGAGCTACGGTGATGGACAGGGGCTCTGGATCAAGCAATCCAGGACATGGATGAACAGCATGCCATCAGTACACCAGCCCGTGAGGGGCCTGTTGCATTGGGAAGCAAATGTATGGTAGGTTTAGGTACCCTGAGCAGGCTGGGGGCAGTGGGGTGGGGATTGCCTCTGCAACCCAGGTTAGAAGGAACCCCCAGAAGATGGTACCGCAGGCCCCAGGGCATGACCCATATTCAAAACCCACCCCTTGCACACACATACCCTCAGCCATCAGGCAGCGGGGGACATTTTGGGCGTGAGCACAGTGGGGAAGTCAGCCACCCAATTGCTGTGGTGGAATGGAGCATGGGTGCTAGTAGCCCACTCTGACATTACAGTCCAGGGTATACACCCCGCAGTGCCCCTCTCTGCCCCCCCCCATCCTGGAGGCTGGTCAGGCATTACAGGTATGATCCACACCCAGCACCCCAGTGGGTCTGGGTCAGCCACAGGGGGGAAATATGGGGTGGTACCTGCTCCCAGGGGTGGGATACGCTGTGGTGTCATCACCCATTCGGGCACATCTGCTACCAGCCATGCAGGAGAGGATATGGAGTGGTGAATTCATAGACCTGTTCCCCCTTTTGTTTAGGGACCCAATTGTAGACCCAGCAGACCCGGAGGACAAAAAGGAGAAGGAGCTCTTCAAACGCCCTAAGACTGATAGAAATTGGTCCAACTGGACCACGGCTTTTGCAATCTACCAAGGGATAGTGATACAGGCGTATCGCACCTGGGCCTCTGATCTCCTTAAATATATGGATATCGTCCACCGAGCTTACGAGTCCGGGCCCCCTGGGGTGTGGCTTCGCTACTATGAGGCCTTTCGCCACCGGGTGGCCTTCACCCCAGGGATGAGGTGGGATACACATGCACCAGGCTGGATTGCATGGTGGATGTGGCCAATGCCCCTAGATTGGATAGTGGTCACCTCCTGACAAAAGGTGGTGTCGCCCCAGTTAATGATCTTTTTCATGGCGATGTTAGGCCAGCAGCAGGCAACCCGCCTTCACCCCAGGGATGAGGTGGGATACACATGCACCAGGCTGGATTGCATGGTGGATGTGGCCAATGCCCCTAGATTGGATAGTGGTCACCTCCTGACAAAAGGTGGTGTCGCCCCAGTTAATGATCTTTTTCATGGCGATGTTAGGCCAGCAGCAGGCAACCCAGTGAGACAATGCTGGGAGTTCGCGCATGTGGGGAAATGTTCCCGGCCGGTGTGCAGGTTCCTGTATTCATGCCCCAACTGCTCAGGTCTCCACAATGCCACAGCTTTCCCCAGGGCCAAGGCGGGGCCAAGAGGAAGGGGTCCCCAAGCCCCTTCCAGAAGAGGTAGACAAGGGAATGGCATCAGTCGGCCCAGGCGAAAGGCCCCAACTCCAGTTAATGTGGAGTGGCTGTTGGCAGCCCTTGCATCCCACCCTGACTGCACAGAACTAGCATACATAGTGGATGGTTTCAGGGATGGTTTTTGGATACTGTCACATAGAGTGGGGTAAGTGTTGGAGAGACAGCTCCAGATGGCATCACCTTTTGCACCAACAAACCCTAATGACCAGTAGGGGCATTGGGAGTAGAGAGAGTGAGTTAGTGTGAGTGTCACTTTAACCTTTCCTGATCTCTGCTTCTAAGCCCCCTCCCAAGTGGAATGTGCCCAGGAAGTTCTTACTGGACTTCCTCCTTCTTCCTGACCTTTCGCCTTTCCTCTCCTTCTCTCTCTGACCTTCAACATGACTGGCCACCATGCTGGTGGTAGTTAGTAAGATCTAGGGATAGGCCTTTCCTATCACAATGTATTTATCAATAAAGTAGATTATTTTAATCTATAAACAATCTCCAAGGTATTGATTACTTCTAAACTGTTGCTACTGAGAACTCAAGCTGTTTTTGGTTTTTTTGGTTTTTTGACCACTAATAAAATTCCAACAGTAAGGAAACCACAGAGGGAGGCGATAAGGGTCTCGGGAACCACGGGGCTTTACAATTGTCTCCGAGACACACGGAAACCTCTGCAAGATGCTGACAATGGCTCGCTGGGATGGAATGCCCATCAGGATAGAATGGTGGTCCTGTACTCTGAAAGAGTAGCAGCCTCTATCATCATAGGGTGCCAAGCAGATTGTACTGGAGTAACCCTGTACACTTCTCACCCACCATACATACAAACTCCATGCAGTTTGGTAGGGGGCAAGCAGTGGCAGAGGTGGACACAGGAAGGGCTGGGGCCAGGGCTCCGTGAGGTAGGAGGAAGGGCTGTCACAGGGTCTCCAGTGAGGGAAACACCCCCTGGAGAGGGGGAGGCAACACCCACTCGCCCAGTCACCCACCCACACACACCCTCACCCGCCACGGGTAATACAAAGGGACAAGTACAATCACCCTCAGTTGTTCTCACCAGGCATGTTCTCCAAACTCTCACAAGCACGGAAGGGGAGCGGGTAGGAGCACAACAAGGGCAACAAACTTTAGGCACAGGAGTCTCTCTCAATCCAGGGGCCAGTCTCTACTTATCACCAGCACTGTGCATCCTGCAGTGCCGGGATTTATAGTGGCAGACCCGCCCCCTTGTCATTCCTGTATCTGCAGGGAGCAGCGCAATGACGTTGACCCCACCCCCATGCTGCACGAGACAGCTTGGGGTGGCCCTGCTGTGTCTTGATGCTGGGGGGTTGCCCTGGCAACCTCAGGACTCCATGTTGCATCCAGCAGAGGTGTCGGGCTCGCCGTGGTGGGAAGCGGGGCTGCGGGGACTGCCCCTTGAGACACGGGGTGCCAGTGAAGCCGGTGCCAGTAAGCATGGAGGCGAGGGGAGCCTCTGACAGATACCAGCCAGAGAGCTGCAACCACATAAAGCTGCACCCAATTTAAAAGCTGTGGTAGGGCTAGAATCCATTGTTGAAAAGAAAATAGACAAGGAGTGAGTGGAAGGAAGGGTGGTGGGCCCGTTTTCACCCCCCCTTTCCCTAATATGATAGCTTCCCTGCTAGGGGTGGTCCTCAAGAAATCCGTGGGTGAATTCTGTTTAATATATCACCTCTCATATCCACAGGGTGGGTCTGTAAATGATGCTATTCCAAAGGAGCTTATGACAGTACTGTATGTGTCCTTCGATGCGGCAGTGGCCCTAGTCAAGTGCCATGGCACTTTTGGAAAAGTGCGATGTAAAGTCTGTTTTCCGCCTTCTCCTGGTCCATGCAGATAGTTTTCATGTCCTAGGTTTTCAGTTTCAGGGCCAGTTTTATTTTGACAAGGACATGCCCATGGGCTGTTCTATTTCGTGTTCAGCCTTTAAACGCTTTAGTTCACTGGTTGAGTGGGTGATCCGGAAGTGCGCCAATGGGGGGGGGGACATCACCAAATATTTTGATGATTTCCTATTCATTGACAGTGCAGGGACCAATGGGTGCCTGAGGTTGATGGAGACATTCCAAAAGTTAGCAGACAGATTTGGCATTCCGCTAGCCCCTGAAAAATCCATGGGACTGGCCACGGTGTTACAGTAATTAGGGATAGAAATTGACATGGTGGCGGGGGTGTCCCGGCTCCCAAGGGACAAACTGGCTGACATGCATTCCAAGATTTGGCTCTGTTTGGCAGCCTGCAAGGTGATGGTTTGGCAGCTCCAGTCCCTGATAGGCTGCCTTAATTTTGCCTGCCGAGTGGTCATACTGAGCAGGGCTTTTCAGTCATGCTTTATATACAAAATTGGTAGGTGGCCCCCAGCCTCAGCATCATATATGGGTCACCTGGGAAATGAAGGAGGACTTGAGGACCTGGGCTACATTCCTCACCAAATTCAATGGCATGAGCTTATGAACAGAGAGGCTTCTTTTCAAAGCTGAGCTCCAGGTTTACTCCGTAGCGGCTGGCAGAATTGGTTTTGGAGTAATCTTTAGAGATAGGTGGTGCGGGGCCCCTTGGCTTCCAGGATGGGTGGAGGAAGGGGTGACAAGGGGCCTTACATTCCTCAAACTCTACGCCATCATCCTCTGGATGTTCACCTGTGGTCGACTGAGTTCGCTAACCATGCTGTACTCTTCTGGTGTGACAACCAGGCAGTGGTACACATCATCAACGCCCAGTCATCCCGATCCCCAAGGGTCATGAAGCTAGTTAGGGCATTTGTGCTGACCTGTTTGCGCCACAACATCCTTTTTCAGGCTAAGCGTGTGCCGGGAATGAATAACGGTGTGGCCGATGCCCTCTCTCGCTTCCAGATGGAGCAGTTTTGTACACTCACACCTGGAGTCAGGGTGGACCCAGAGCTCTTATCCTAGTGGGCGTGGACCCTTAGATTCTAGAGTTGTATGACACCATCCAGGGATCCTTGGTGCCCCAGACCAGGGCTGCATATGGAAGGACATTCATCGAATTTCAGGGTTATCGTTCCTCCCGAGTCTGGGACCTGAGTTTTCCCATTCCAGAGGCCCAGGTGCTTCAGTTCAAACTTGAATTGAGGTGGCAGGGGCAGCAGGTATAGGTAGTAAATTGGCTGCAGTAGACTCTATGAGCCGACTAGCCGGTCACCACCCACCGGACCAGGTTTTTTTCACCAGGCATATGAACGAGGCATGGGCTAGGGAGTAGGGTGCCACCCATAACACCACAACTGCTAATGGACATGTGTGGGACCCTTCCTCGCATCTGCACACCAGAGGGCGAGGTCAGGTTATTCACAGCAGTGTTCACAGTGGCCTTTTCAGGGCTTTCAGGGTTAGCGAGTTGGTAGCTGACTCAGTTAGGGACAATTCCACTAGGGCATTGGCCATTGAGGATGTCAGGCTTGGGGAGCAGGAGGTAGCCCTTCGCCTGCGCTGCTCAAAGACAGATCAGAGAGCAGGGGTTATTCAGTGCAACTGGCTCAGGTGGGCTCTCTGGCTTTATGCCTGGTATGGGTACTTTTGCAGTACATAGCAGTGCACCCAGCTATTCCAGGCCTGCTTTTCTGCCATGCGGATGACAGTTTCTTGACTAGATACCAACAGACAGCAGTAATGCATGCTGCATTTACAGCTCTTAACCTCCCTGCAGGACATTTCGGAACCCATTCATTTAGGCTAGGAGTGGCCAGCTTCGCTGCAGCAGGTGGCATACCAGATCAAGAAATCCCAGCTATAGGCAGGTGGTGCTCTCGGGCGTATCGGTCCTACATCAGACCCCCCCTGCCTGCGATTCACCACTAATGATTGTCTATTTTCCCAGGTTCCCCCCATCACCAAAGGAGCTTGGTCTGGATCATGGGCCACAGCCTGGTTCTCTGGACTGGCAAGGCATCTAGGAAATCACACTGGGGAACACAGCTGGGGCTGTCGGTTCATGCTCAGATCTGCTGGATGGGCCAACTGAGGCATGCGGTGGCAGAAGATACTCCCCACATTAAAAGAGGTGAAAGGGGTTTCCTGACCAGATATCTTAGTAATCCACTTGGGGGGGGGGGATGACCTTGTGCAGGTAAAAGGAGTGCAGATGCTGAAAGGCATCAGGGGCAATATCTGGAAGGTCAAACACCTGTTTCCTGGGGTACTAAATAGTGTGGACTGACCTGGTGGAGCGGGTGTCATGGGGCAATGGGGTCCTGCCTTGGAAAATAGACAAGACCAGGAAAACTATCAACAGGGAGATAGGGCGGTGGATACAGAGATTGGGTGGACAACAATTGGCCACCATGCCATCCCACACCAGAAGCCAGACCTTTACAGGCAGGATGGAGTCCACCTGTCCCCAGCTGGGAACGATTGGTACTTTTTAGCATTAAAGGAAAAGTTGCAGGAAATTTTGATTGGTGGAATTTAAGTGGGGGTCGAGCCCATCCGACAAGGACTGGTGGACCCTTAGTGGCAGGGGTCCAGTACCAGAGTTAGGCTAGGATTAAATTAGAATATGGGGCATCTCCATAAGAGATGGGGGGGCGACACCTGCCACAATTGCAGGGTATGGCAAGTGGTGGAGTCAACCCCCTGGGAGAAGTGACCATGAGGGCAGTAGGGACACGTACTGTCCCCAGCTCGAGGGCACTATCCTCCTTCCTCCAACTCGGAAGGGGCTTTGTCCCACTCCCAATAGCCCGTCATAAGGAAAGGGGGAGACGTTTGGCCAGTTAATAGGGATTGGCACCCGATGGTATACTGGGCAAATCCCTGAGTTTGAGTTATTGGTTATGTGAGGTGCTGGACCCAAATCACATGAGTGATTCCCCCACCGATTCTAATCTGAAGTTAATTTGAATTTGAATAAAGAGTGCAGCCATTTAAACCTTCTTTGCTGTTGTCCTGTCTCACTGGGGGGGTGCCAGCAAACAGTGGGTCCAGTCGCACAAGCAAGGCAAGACTGATCCCCCGCATACCCTGCAGTGAGCAATTGCAGCTGCCACACATTGGGGCCAAGTTAACGTGGACAGCAGGGCACACTGTCTGGGCACACTGTTTCACATGGGCTTGTCACTGTCAGACATCCTGCCATGCCCCAGGGCGGGCCAAAGCAACAACCACATATGCAGGCTCTACCCACCCTCCCTCCACCGGCCCACCCACTAACCCTTCCCTGTCTGTGACATGGCCATGCAGGAATGGCAACAGCAACTGTTGCTCAAAGCTCAGATGAGGAACAGGGCCATGAGCAGTAGTTCAGTACCGCAATTTGGGCAACCGTAGCCCACTTCGTGTAAGACTACTAGGTGCTACATCCCCACCTTTTTTCAGAGGACCCAGGGCATAGCAGCCAACTAGCTGTCCCAGGAAGGGGTGACCATCTGGTGGTTGCTGGGCATATGAATCACTGCATCGCATCGCAAAGGTGCCCAAATTGGAGTAAGGCACCTCAAATTGTGGTATAATCTTGTGTGGTTGTACCAAGGATACAGCAACAGAACTGAGAAGATGCAGATGCATGTTTCACTTAGTTACAGGGGACAAGGAGTAGTACTTTAGTGAGGTGTCCATGATAGCCTTCCTGCTTTCTACAAACACAGAATGGAGTTATGATAGAGTTGAAATGAATATTCATAGCAAATAACATATGCAACTAATACACCAACTTCAGTTTGGCTACAATTAAGTAGATACAAACTGCTATTTGTTCCCACTTTTTCAGTTATCAGTTTGTTAGTCTGGATTGTTAATTTAATTTATTTTTGTATTTTGGTTATTCAGAACATTTCAGTCATTTCAGTATTTCAGTCACTTCATTTTGGCAATATGAGTCAAATATTCAAAACAAAGAAAGCAAAATATTGAAATGACCAAAATAACTGACCTGAATAACTGAAATGCCAAAATAAACAAAGTAACCAAACTGGAATACCCAAACAAGCAGATACATAAATATCCATTTCAGTTGTGAGTATGTTTGGATATTCAAAGGACTATCCAAAAATGTGAACAATATTTGTGAATATCAACTCTGCTGTAGTATTTGTTTCAGTTCTGTTGTATGTTCTTGTATGCATCGTATCAATATTGAATTTAAGATTGCACTGCTGGTTTTTAAAGCCCTGAATGGTATAGTCCCTGGCTATATTTGAGACGTGCATGTTGGGTCTCTCACTGATGGTTATCTTTGTTCGGAAACCACCCATTGTTTGTTTATTCCCTCCTCCCCCCCCCATTGCATCTTAAGTTGGCAGGCACTCTCTCCATCCCTCTATATATCCATTTCACCTCCTCCCTCCTCACCTTTAAAAAGCATCTGAAGGCTTATTTATTCTCCAGGTGATTTTAGTATCCACTGTTGGTTTCCCTTAATGTGTGTTTTCCTCCTCTTTTACTTTCCCCTTTTAATTTTTTTTTACACATATTTATATTTTGGATGGATTTTATATTATTTTATTGTATTTTTATGTTGTGATGCTCTCCAAGTGCCATTTAATGGGTTCGGCACTAAAATGTATTTATTTATTTATTTATTTAGATAGATAGATAGATTAGATAAGATTGTCATAACCACAGTAAGTTCAATTTAAGCGTATCTATTTCACTTCCCAAATGCCGTAAACGAATCAAATTCTGCCTTCAGGTGTATACATATAGCCCCCCACTAAAGTTGGTGGGAATGTCTGTGGGACATGGGAGTGGAGTAACAGCTCTATAGCCGAACTCTGATATTCTGATGAGCAATTGTATTCTGTTTAATTTGTCCTTATTTACATACCAGACGGAACTTGCTTTTGCCACTCCTGGAGAAGCAAGCTTCTCAGACATTTATAGTACTCCTGCTGCCCATGGGCCATAAAGCAGCATTGAAATAATGGGTGGCATCTGTTGCTTCCCTTTTAAAATCTGTTCAGGTCTTTTTATGATCCACTATCATTCTTCTCGCCCCAGTTTCTAGGATCCAAATCTGTTCCTAAATTAGTCTCTGCAGACTAGACGCTTATTATAATAATGATACAGTTGCCAATATGAATGGGTGTCTTCAGCTCTAGTGAGCAATTTATCTAAATGAATGTGGACCTGTATGTTATATCAGGTAGTAAATGTGCTTGTGTGGAATGAGTGTTTGCTCTCAAGATGCATTAAACCTTAACATAAGCATCCTTCTTTATGACATCTCTGCTGAGAACAATATCCGATCAATTGAAGTAGTGAAAGGATAATGATGTGAATATCATTTGATCCGCAGGAGAATAACGTACTTAAATCATCCACTCTGAGCAATACCTGCTACAAAGCAAGTTTATGATTTTAGCATTCATAGCAAGAGAAATAGGCAGGAATGCATGTGGCAGTGGGTTGATTATAAAAGACATGGTAGCTTGAAAGACTTTAATAACCTTTGGCTTTAATTCCACCCCACCCCAAAATCATGCAACCTGGGCTGTAGCCCAAAGGGTATTTATTATTAGTTTTATAGGGATGATGCTGGAGTTTGTTAACTTTGGCTGCAGTCACAGCAGCTGTTTTCATTTATAATGTGATTTTCTCTTTGGAGAAAGAGTCTAAGAAAAACAAGAAAATGGTGCTATTTTTGCCAGGCTGAATGACAACCCACATCTGAGGCTCAGTTCTCCCATAGCCTCACTATATATGCAGTTCCAGCTCTCCAGTTGGTAAGAGGTGATTTATGAATGGGGTTAAAACCGAATTCATCAATGCAGAAAAGGAAAAGGGCTCAGTTATGGGTTGAGGTGTTCAGGTGGGTATCGGAAGACACCACTCTCAGTTGCTTACAGTCTGGTAAAAAGACATATCTGTCTTCCTACTTCGCATGGAGTCTGTTGGATTGTGCAACAGTCACAAGTAAAAGCCCATTGCAAGCCCTGCCAGCTTAATATCGGGCTTGTCCAGTAGGGGGAGGGTCAGGGGATGAAACAGGGTTTTTCCCTCCTTGTCTCCTCTCTTCTCCTCTCTGTGTCCTCCATCTTGTCCCATGCAGTCTGTACAGTATGGAAGCATGTTTTCTGAACTCTTAGTAAAGTTCTGTTTTGAAGAAACTTCTGCTGTGTGTTATTGAACAGAAAGCTAACTCTACAATAGATTCATCATAAGGACAGTTCCTGTGTCCTACAACTCAGGCCGCTTTTAAACAAGGTGCTGAAAAGCGCCTCCTGAGTCCCGTGTTGAGAGAAAAGCCACGTGGGGAGTGTTTACATGCTCCCCACGCTGCCGGAAGTGACAACAGGGAGCACGCCACTTCCGGCAGCGCAGGGGGCATGTAAACACTCCCTGCACGGCTTTTCTTTCAATGCGGGACTCAGGAGGCGCTTTTCAGTGCCTCGTATAAAAGCGGCCCAGTCATCTTGTAACCGTTGCCTTTTAATTACGAGTATGTAATTGGAGGTAAATGAAATTACTCAGGGTTTACTGCTGCCAGTGCTCATAGGGTTATGATTTGCAGACAGTTTTATGCATACTTATGCACTTAGGTGGCTTTGAAGATGGTGCCACTTTGGCTGCTTGCCCACATTATGGGGGTGGGGGAACTTGCGTGAGGCAAAATCATGGTGGGGAAACTCACACGAAGCTTCGCTCATTGGTGCAGGGGCAGAATTGTCATCAGGTGATTCTTGCAGCAGTTTCACTCATGCATGACAGGACTCAAAATCCATTCCTGACAGCTGTTAGTGAAATTGCCACAAGAATCTCCTGATGACATTTTTACACACACACATACCCTGCACCCACAAGTGGAGCTTCATGTGAGTTTTCCCACCATAATGTTGCCTCATGTAAGTTGCCCCCCCTCCGGTAATGTGGGCAAGCAGCCTAACTCAAATAAGTAAAATTACTCTTTAAGTGGGGAAATCTGTAGTCAATGCAAGGGAAATGCATCTGACCAACAGTGATGAAGTGTTGAACTGCTTACAAAGGAAAGCGTGGAGGCCATGAAATGGCAGATATGATTAGGCTTCCAACTTCAATTAACCAGTGAACAGGTAAGTCTGCTGCTGGCCTCGGATATGATGGTGGGGTCCCAAATATCCAAATCCTAAACTCCCACATACCCACCAGTGGAAGGCTCAAGCAGCAGGTCTCAAAAGGGCCTAAACTGATAAGGGATTTAGAAACTAGATATTTATAACTAGACAGTTGCTCAAAATAATAGACCATGTGTAGTCTTTAATGCTCAACCTTATACTGCAAAAGCAGGTATAAACCAGGACATACATTAATAATGGGTCATGACCAAATTAAAGTTTTATATACTGCCATGTTTTAATGCCTGCAGCGATTGTCTGCGTGATAGTTTTGTTTATATGTGAAACATAAAATCCAAAGAATTTTTGTTTAATAATAATGCCAAGCTGATTTCATATATCTCATGTTGAAAATGTAATAGAAGCTGACACAAGAAAACAGCATTTTTGTAAATGAAAACCTGAAATTGACACATCTCAGATTTGTGACACATAATGCCAGCTCTCTGTATGAAACCATCTGGCTAGAATTAATTCAGACATCAGCAAGAATTGTAACAAAATAATATCAGGAAAAACAGCAATTCTCAGGAAGAAATAGGATTGATAGCTGTAGAACAAAATTAGCTGCTGTTAGCACGTACATAGATGAACAGCTTTTAAAGCCTGTCATTACTTACAAGCTCTCTTTATATTTGACCCCACTATACGCTAGTTAAAGCTCATCCTGGAGGCTGCACATAGTAAGCAATCACTGCTCTGTGGCAGACATTAAATTCAAGTTTTAAACTTTTTAAAAGTCCAGGCCAGTGTATATTACTGAAGGGCATTGGAGGAGATCATTAAATCATCTTGAAAATATTACACCTTTGATTTATAAGGTCAGAGGAAGAGAACAGATTTGTGCAGGGTGGTGACAGAAATTAGTGTTGCTGTTGATGATGAGGTCCACATTTGGAACCTAGCACAGGAGTGGTTCAGAGGATAGAGCTATAAAAAAAAAATCTACCATGGCAAAGTTGCTTTTTATTCTTTCCTAAGGAGAAAAAACTTTTTGGTTTGTCGAAAGGATTATTTTTATTATTTATTAAGCATTTATATAGTGCTAGCACTTTTCTTGTAAAGTGTGCCTGACACTTTACAATTGTAAAAAAGAGACGCGGTCCCTGCCCCAGCAGATTTACAATCTAAGAGAAACAAGGGGGGAGGGGAGGGGAGGGGAGACAATGAGTGAGGGAACAGAGGTAGAGACAAGGATACATACATGATCTCGTGAGGTCTCAGGGGCACGTGCTTGGCTCAGTTACAAAGGTGTGGTTATTTAATGTTACACAAGATACGATGAGTCAGGATAAGCCGGCAAGGGGAATGAGGAGACAGGGAAAGCTTGATGGAAGTGGTGGGTTTTGAGGAGAGATTTGGAGGGAGGAATCTGAGCGAATGTGTTCAGGGAGGATTTCTAGGCATGGGGGTGCTGCCAGGGAAAAGGGGCGGATGGGTTTTGAGGAGCAGGGGAGCTGTGAGTAGGCAGGAGGAGTGGAGCACTCAGACAGGAGTGTAGTGGGAAAAGATTGCTGAGAGATGGGGGGAGCAAGGCCTTGTAGGTAAAAACAGGAGTTTGTGCACAATGCGTTCAGGAAGAGGGAGCCAGTGGAGAGAGGAGAGGAAGGGCTGTACATGGTCAAAGCGGCAAAAATTCATATATTCATAAGCAGTCCCATTTCTCCAGTGTTTTTTACCCCTCCCGAGTCACTTTTGTTCAGATATTCGGTTATTTAACTGGATATCCCAAAGGAAAAGATTTAAAAGACCAATCAAAACTGAAACAAATATACAAAGTATGCATGAATAGTGCTTCATACCTGTTTCATCAGACCCAAGTGGGCAAATTCGATGAATACAGTATTTGCCAAAGATATTCATTTCAGCTTGAGTTAGCATTCTGCGAACAAGTGAAGGACATTGGATTTGTACCATTTCAACTGAAAATCACATTTGTCCCCACATCTGTCATTTGGACAGCACAGGCTATGGGAGCAGGCAAATAAATAAATAAATAAATAAATAAATAAAATGGGGGGGGATGTTTACTAGGGATGGGCGAACGCGGTTCGGTAGTTCGGTGTTCGGACAACCGAACGCGAACACGAACGCACCAAACGGACCGAACACCGAACACCGAAATGGCGAACACACCGAACGGAACCGAACACCGAACTACGAAATGGCCGAACACACCAAACGGAACCGAACTCCGAACTACGAAATGGCCGAACAGTTCGTTCAATTCGAATCGCGTTCGGTTGTGTTCGGATGGCTAAAACATGGTCTTCTGTCAGGTCACTGGAAGGCCAAATGTAGCAGGGAGGGGGAAGTCATTTGACTCAGCTAGGAGCAGACTTCCAGGCACCAGGGGTGGAGGG
>QEPC01009440.1:2831530-2863047 GCA_003113815.1 Sphenodon punctatus | reverse complement strand
GTGTGTGTGTGTGTGTGTGTGTGTGTGTGTGTGTGTGTGTGACTGTTGTGACGTGTGTGTGAGATATTGGTCGGTGGAACAGCAACTGCAGGGGGAGTGGAGAGAGTGGACAGTGCTTGTGTTTTATTGTTTGTATTTTATTCATTGTCTCACTCAGCGCGGGCTTTTTTTTTCTCACGTGGTGTGAGGGTGGGGGCTGCCTGCTGCTCCAGAGACCAGAGCATATATAAAGGTGACTTCACAGGTGCCATTTTAATGATTTTATCTCTCTTTCAGTTCTTGAGAGAGAAAGTTTGCAGTTGGCTAGTCAGCTCATGGTCAGACTGAATCTTTTTCATTCAAATTATGGATCACTCTTAGATTATATTTATTTATATATAATATGTTGTTAATAATAATAATCTCAAGGAAACAAGTTAGGTAGTGCCATGCTGAGTGAGACCAAGGGTCCATCATCAAGCCCAGCATCCTGTCCTCCAGTAGGGAGGAGACACTGTCGAGCTCAGCCTGCCCTGTCTGGGTTTGGGCCTGCTGGGTGAATACATTGGGGACCCAGCTGGGGCTTGGCCTTGGCTTTTTTGGAGATCCCTGGGAACTGTGGGACTTGTCTTGGGAGGAGGGGGGAGGTCATAACAAATAGTGATTATTATGGGATATCACATATGGTTATTACATACAGATTGGTTCTGTCCTTTTAGTATATTTGTAGTATTTTTAGGATATTTTAAATTAAGTTTTAAATTGTGAGTAATAGTATGTTTTAATTACAAATTGTAATTGTTGATTGTGTTGTAAGCTGCCCCAAGATGCTCTGTGAGCAGGAGGGTGTGGGGTAAAATTGAAATAAATAAATAAATAAATATGACTGTGCTGCCAGCTGCCTCAAGAAATTAATTCTTAATTTTTAATTGAGTAAAGTTGAACTTGCTGCTGTGTAGTGTATTCTAACTTGAAGGAACAGACTTAAAAACCACAACTATTTCTGCTACTAGTAGTAGCAAAAGTAGCTTTTCAGCCATTTCCATTAGGTAATGCAAAAGATTTCTAATCTTTGCTCCAATATTTTCTGCATTTTAAAATGGCCATGGCCTGCCCTTTTGAAGTCTGGGCATGGGATGTTGCAGGCTTGTCTGTGTGAGAGAAGGCTGGTTCTCTCCAGCGTGCTCTAAATAGGAAGTTCAGAGTGCTGGAGTGACTTGAAACAGCTGCGCCGGCCTCTGAATGTGCAGCCAACACCGGGGACAGGATTTTAAGGTAGGTACTGGGCACGGGGGGCCAGGAGGGGCATTGCCCCATGCGCTTTAGGGGTAGCACCACACCTGCTCAGCAAGTTCTGGCTCCAGATATCCACACGTAAAGGCTAGTCATTTTGTGGGACTTCATTTTCCTTTGCAGCATGGTGCTGGATGGATGGGTAATGTCCTATCTTTCTTGCAATCCAGGCATCCAGGTATGGTTGCGCCATGTCAGATGGTGATGTGAAATAATTGCATGGTAAGGAAGTTAGTGAGACAGCTACTTTGCTGCCATTACCTTGGTTGGCCACCCAGGCATTGTTGTTGGTTCATGCTTGGATTTCAGGAAAGTTTGGAGATCACCCATCCAATCCTGCTTGTCCACCCCCACAGTTAGCAAGTGGGTCCAAAAAACCATCAAGTGCTTTGTACTCAGTATATCTTCATGTCTTTCAATGGTTACACCCAACTCCACCAGGCAGCAAGGCCATGTGGCATTGCCTAGGACAGCATGGTCAACAACCCTTCCTAACAGCGGCTGTGAAGATGGTGCCAATTGGCTCAGTTGATGACCCTTCCCTTAATTTATTTTTATCCTTCATAAACTTCCTCAGCACTGGTTCTGGTCAGAACAACTCAGTGGAGCCAATTCCAAGCTGCATGGGTCTTGTGCGCATGCATGTGCATCATTTCCATGTGGGACAATGTGCCCAAAGTGGAGGTCCATGCAGTTTGTGCGTGGTTGCATGCACAGCTGTGCTTGGGATCCACAGGGCTCAGCCCCACCGACTGCAAACCTGCTGCCATCTTCGCTTTACCACATCACCTAGCTACTCACTCCTTACCAGCTTCTCTACCCCTTCTTTACTTAAACTTCAGACTGATTTCCGTGGCTTCTGAGCTTGACTGTGTTCCTTTAGCCTGACTCCTGTACACCTTTTTGATAGATGCTTCATCTTGACTGACCCTTCTGCTTTACAATCCCTAGTATTCCATCAATCCTTTAGATACCCAAGGTAATACCGCCATTTGGGGGCACATCCAGCTGGTACCCGGCCACCCATAGGATAAAAACATAAACAGTGCCATACTGGGTCAGACTAATAGTCCATCAAACCCAGCATCCTGTCTCCAATAGTGGCCAATCTCTTTCTCTTGGGAGAAGTCTCTAACAGGTTACAATGGGCAATCAATTTCCTGTTGTTCCAGCTCCCAACAGTAAGATGTTATGTCCCCAAAATCTACTTGGCTAATAGCCATTAATGGACCTATCCTCCAAGAACTTATCCAATCCCTTTTTAAAATTAGCTACACTACCAGCCTTGACCACTTCCTCTGGCAGTAAATTCCACAAGTTAATTGTGCACTGAGTGAAAAAAATAATACTTTCTCTGATTTGTTTTAAATCTTTTGCCAGTTAATTTCATGAAGTGTCCTTTTGTTCTAGTACTGTTAAAGAGGGTAAATAACTGCTCCCTATTTACATGTTCAACACCTCTCATGATTTTATAAACTTCTATCATATCCCCTCTCAGTTGTCTCTTCTCCAAGCTGAAGAGCCCTAGCCTATCAAGCCTCTCTTCATATGGAAGCTGTTCCATACCTTTGATAATTTTTGTTGCCCTTCTCTGTACCTTTTCTAGTTCAGCTATGTCTTTTTTGAGATGGGTCGACCAGAATGGCACACAATACTCCAGGTGCAGTCGTACCATAGATCTATATAGAGGCATTATGATATTTTAAGTTTTATTCTCTATCTCTTTCTGAATGATTCCTTACATTTCCTTGGCTTTTTTGACCGCAGCTGCACACTGAGCTGAGGATTTCAATGTATTGTCCACAATGACTCCAACATCCTTTGCCTGAGTGGTAACTCCTAATTTAGAACCCAACATTGCATACCTATAATTTAGGTTATTTTTCCTCTATGTGCATCATTTTTCTCTTGCTCAGATTAAATTTCATCTTCCATTTGCATGCCCAGATCTTCCAGTCTCACAAGATCCTCTTGCAATTCTTTACAGTCTGCTCAGGTTTTAACGGCCTTCAATAACTTTGTGTCATCTGAACATTTGATCACCTCACTCTTTACTCTCTTCTCCAGATCATTAATGAATATATTAAGCAACACTCGTCCCAGTACAGATCCATGGAGCATGCCACTAATTACATCTCTCCACTGTGAAAACTGACCATTTTTCACCCAGACCCTGAAAATGCAGATATTAGTGGGGTGTCTTGGGACACCCCAGGATCCTCTAGGACAACCCAGTACCCAGCACCCATTCTGGGGTTACTCACCTCACTGGCTAGGATGCTGCTTCTCTGGTCTGGAGGACTCCTGGCTGTTCCCTGTTTCTCCCTGGCCTGCACTCCACCACTCATCTGAGCAGGGAATTTCCCCCATGTGGCTTTTTTTGTGAGGGGGGCAGGGTTAGTAGGTCTCTTCTCATCTATGTGCACCCCTCTAATGGGTCCCCTGTTCCGAGAGGGACCCATATCAGGGGAGCATGCACTTCCCCAGTTTTGGGTCCCCCTGGGAATGGGGGACACATTAGGGGGATGCACACAGATGGGAAGAGGCCTCCTCCCCACCACTGCTCAGAAAAAAACGAGCGGGCGCATATGGGCCAGGCAGAAGCAGGGAGTAACCAGGAGTCTGGACTAGGGGAGCAACAGCCCGGCCAGTGAGTTAAGTCAGCACGAGGAGTTGGGTAGCTCATCAGGTTGTGTTCGGGTATCAGTTGGTGCCCAAATATGACCCATTTTCAGCTCTAACTATGACCTCTGTCCATCCCTCAGGTCCTGGTCACTGTTCCCCTCTGAAACCAATACTCTCTCCTTCTCAGCACCTGAGCCTCACATGACAGATTAATTAATTATTGTTAGAATAGTTTCACTGTGGAACAAGCTGCCTAGGAAGGTGGAGGAAGTTTTCAAGAAGAGACTGGACAGGAATCTGTCTGGAATTTTTTAGGTAAAGGGTATCCTGTCTCAGGGAAGGGAGCTGAGCTAGACAACCCTTGAGCTCCCTTCCAACTCTACAGTTTTATAATTTGTTAACAAATGTGACAGTGGCCCACTGTGGCCCGTTTGGACCCACTTTGGCCCACGGACCACCATGACATTTTTTTCAGGGCCATCCAGATGTTTGACCTAGAGTTTCTCCAGACGTGGTGGCAGCAAGCACAGGCTGTGACTCTGGAGACCTAGCCGCCACCATGCCCGGGGAAAGGCATGCCTGACCGGCTACAATGGGCTGTCCTGTGTGGTAACCCACTGTTCCAGGCCTGGTCCAGAGTGTCCCCCATGGCAGGAAGTCAGGGCCGGTGCTACATTAGGTAGCTCAGGGGGCCACCTAGGGTGCTAACTTGAAGGGGACAGTTCTCCTGTGCCCGATCAAGCTTCCCCCCCATCAGTAATAAATTCTGTGCTAGATGGGATGGGAAAGGCGACCCCTTCAACTTGTTGCCCTAGGTGGCCTTGTCAATAAGCTCTGACACTGGATCAGGGCTGGATGAGGCGCCCCTTAGGTGGCTCCACCCCCGATCCAACGTCCGCTGCCATCTCTCCTGCCCCTGATCCACCTGTTGCTGAAGCTTCTCCTGGAAGTTGAAGGGTTTTTTTCTCCTGTCCCCGATCCAGCTGCCACCACCACCGCTGGTAAGCTCTACAGCTGGATTGGTGGTCCAGGAGGCAAGGGGAGTGGGGCTACCAAACCCTCAGTGCCCGAGAAGCAGCTGTGCATGTGTGTGTTGCGCACTAGTTATGTGCATGTGGGGGTTGTGCTTAACATGCATGTGGGTTGCATGTGAGGTGCGCAATGTGCGCACTGGTTCTACAAGCGGTGCTCATGCAGAGGTTTGCCTAGGGTGGCAAAAATCCTTGCACTGGCCCTGCAAGAAGCATGTCCATCATGGGGGGTGGGGGAGCTGGGTCACTGGACACAGCACGGGGACAGGGCTAAGCAGCTGCATGTTCACGTGGCTCTCTCCCCCCCCCTCCAGCCATGTGAAAATTTGTTCTGCATCCAGACCTGATCCTGGCCAGGGAGCAAGCGGTTTCCCGGTCTGGATCAGTTTTTGATGGCAGCGCTCCACTGTCATGTACGTTAATACCATATGTTAGTTAATAGAAGCTTCAGTGGGTCAGCTGCCTCTAGATCTTATGGCAGAATGTAGAAGGCATAAATAGTCGAGCTCTAGTCAAGAGGGTTTTCTAGGGATTTCCCTGTATTATGTTCCACTGCTTCTGTGGCACCCGTACATATCCGTTGCACTTGCCACTGAAACCTAACGGTTTGGACAGCGTTTGAGGTTTTGGTCCTAAAAAAATCTGTTTTCACACTGGGGACCACTTCAGAACTTCCTGATTTTAATCAGTGGTTAGACCTGCCCTCCAGTAGCTATGAGCCTTTCAGAATTAGAAACAACCTATTTTTTTAGTCACTTCTGCCTTTGACTGGAGTATAAAACTCTCACTTTTCCCCTGCAAGGAAAATGTTTATGATAAAGCACCATGTAAATGTTTTAATAACGGATACACTTATTTTTAATTAGCAGCAATTTTGCTGTTGTAAAAGTTCATATTATCATGCCAGGTAATAAAAATTCAAAGGACAAGGTAGCTGCACGCAGGGCCACAAGTACACATAAGAAACTCCAGATGGGTTTTAATGCCAATGGAAAAAGTAGATTTAAATTGTGATGATTATGTTAAGGGAAAGATGCTAGTACTTTTAATCTGCTTACAAGGATACCACCCTCTTCCAAACTTATATTCATGTGAGAAAGAGAGGCAATCTAACTGTAAGCCGCACCGGGATGCTGTAGGCATGAGGGGGCGGCCAATAAATAAATAAATAAATACATTTTTCTCACTGTGAAATCTTTCAGTGGCCACAGTGGCCAACCCGGTTCCTGTCATGTTCGAAGGCTGGTTGGCACTTCCCACAGTAATAGACAAGGGTAACGAAAATGGACAAAAATGAGGGGAAAAATCATCCATTTTCATTACAAAAACAAAAATAAATGATAATAAATAAAATACACATACACAGGATGGCACGATGGCCTCCCCCACATTAGCTGTTTGGAGGCCGGGTGCTCACACCAAACAGCCAATGGAGGACCACACCACACCACCCCCCATCAGCTGTTTGTCGGCAGCTCTCCACAGACCTCATCCTACTGAACAGCATTAGTCTGGGAGTCCTGTCCCATGTGGACAGTTCCATGGGCCGCTCCAGGGTGTGGAGGGGCCTGTACCAGCTGCCCCCATGCCTGTGTTGAGGGATGAAGGCTGCTCATGTGAACAGCTCACCCCAGCCACGCGCGGAGTGGTGGCTGTAGTGGTTCACCCTGTGACAGGTCAGGGAACTATTACTTCACCATTGGCATATTTGTTTTAACCCCTTGTATTAACAGGCTTAACACTAACTGCCCCGTTTGTTTTAGTAATTAAAATATGAAAATGATAGACAAAGGTAACAAAAATGGATGAAAATGAAGGAAAAAATAATCTGTTTTCATTTTAAAAATAACTAAATAATCATAATAATGATTAATAATTAATAAATGAACATGCACAGAATCCATTTTGCGCATGTGTTGTGATTTTTAAAACATTTTTTATATTTAATTCAAAATATAGTTTAAAAAAATCACTGTGCATGTGCAAAAAGGATGCTGGACCATTCTACGTACACACATCCTTTTCCAAGATGACACAGATGCCATCTTGGGAAAGGGCAGCCAGTGTGCACATGTGTAGGCCAGCTGCTCTTTCCCAAAATGGCACTGACTGTACTGAATGGTCTGGTCGCCATTTTGAGCATGTGCAGTGATTTTATAAAATCATTATTATTTTCAATAAAAAATAAATTAAACACCCCCCCCAATGAAAATAAACATCTTTGTTTACAAAACCTCCCAAAAATGAAGTTTTTGTAAACAAAAATGAAAACAAAAATGAATCTGCCTGCTGCACACTCCTATTAAACACACATTTGGCTATTATAGCTGTTTGTGCCAACATGCCTCTTGCTACTCCTTGACTTGTACAATCTTTTTTTGAACCCATTTAAATTATTGCCCTTGACAATACGCTCTGGCAATAAGTTCTACAGATGTAGTGGCTAAGTGCACAGTACCTGGCTTAGGGGGAGTGGGGAGGCCCTGGTTCAAGTCTTGCCTCAGTCAGAAGTTCAGTGGGTGAGCCAGTCATAATATTCTTTCAGCCTAACCTACTTCACAGGGTTGTTGCAAGGATTGAAAGTTTCCATTTCCATTTTCCATTTCCATTTTTATTTATACCCCACACTCTCTCCCGGAGGACTCGAGGCGGCTTACAACAACATAACATATATTGGTTTTTTCCACACAGGGGACTCAAAATATTACAAAAATAGCATTTGCAAACATAATATACAATTTAAATATAGCATACACAAAATTCACAATTGTTCAAAAAACCACATTCCCCATTATGACTCAGCTAACATCCCATTCTATGACCTCCCCCACAATAACGGGGTAGGTCTCATCCACCACCAAATCGTTCCCTGCTGCCACCAGGGGAAACCTGACCACCTCCAGCCTTCTCTCACCAGGGGGAGGTGGTCCCACCAACCCTACATCATGAATCATACATAGCTCGTCCAACTCCTCCCACTCTCCTGTCTCCGTCACCAAGCCCACCCAAGACACACCACCCTGAGATAACTCCCCCCTACCACCTTCCATAAACATCCAAGAGCACCCCTCTGTAAGTCCCCTATTCTCATTCCCACAAAATACTACCCTCTGCTTCTCTTCCTCCATTTCCGTCCCTTTCTCCCCCCTCCCTCCACTTTCCCCAGTCACCACAGGTGACAAAACTCATGAACAGATCCTCCCCCCGATCTCACCTACTACCCCCTGTTTCATCTCTCTCTCCATATTTGCAAAGGGTGACACCCCATCCCAATCCCCCACCCACCCAATCACCCATCATACAACTATCCCTTCTTTCCAACACATATCCCCCCTCCTCCCCCTCCAGACCCTGAAGGGCCCCAAAGGGCTGCACCCTTTAGCCACGGCCCTTTGGCTCACGGACACCGACTGAGGCCTGCGGCACAGCCACCGGCCAGTTCTTTAAGTGCCCCTTGGCACTTCCGGTCACCGGGGGGGGGGGGGGGGGAGAGAGAAGAGGAATGTCAATTTCCACACTCACAGCCCCTACTCTCCTTCTCTCTGCAGGTGCTCCGCGGGCCCCCAGACAGCAGGAACAGCAGCGGCAGAGGAACAAGCCTCAGGGATGCTCAGCTGATGGTAAGTAGATGCTGTGCTCGGTGCAGCCACCGGCCAGTTCTTTAAGTGCCCCTCGGCACTTCCAGTCACCGGTGCGGGGGAGGGGGAGAGAAGAGGAATGTCAATTTCCCCACTCACAGCCCCCACTCTCCTTCTCTCCGCAGGTGCTCCGCTGGCCCCCAGACAGCAGGAACAGAAAGTTGTGTTAATTAGTTCTATGTGAAGTACTATGAGAGCCATGGCAGGGGGTGCTATATAAAATTATTATTATTTATTGTTATTATTGTTATTATTATTATTATTGTGTTATGTGAAAAAATATTGTCTTTGTTTTCCTTTGTTTTAATCCTATTGCCAGTTAATTTCATCAGCTGTCCCCTAGTTCTTTTGTTATATGAGAGGATAAACAACAGCTTCGTACTTACTTTCTCTGCCCTACTCATGCTTTTATTTTATGATATGATTTTTTTATTTTTGTTAAAGTTCTATTTATGTTTTTTTTTTTTTTTTTTAAAACTAATATTTCAAAAGAGGGGCAGGCAGATGATGGTTTCGGAGGGTCCAGGAACAGAGCTGCCCTCCCTTCATTTTGGACTAGTAACAGCCTATTGTTCTTACACAATTAAGATTTCTGTTTATGTTTATTCTGTCCTTTACCCACATAACAGGTATAATACCATCATCAGCTTCCACCACCACAAAAGGGCTAACCTACCATGCTCACTGCTTCATGTCCACTTAGTCCCTCAGTTCTTTCCTCATTGCTGTGAGATTCCCAAAGGTAACTAGAGCAATTGCTATAGTATATTATGATAGAGACTTGTCCATGGGACCAAGAGCACTGAATTCATTTCACGCAGAGTAGCAGTCATATGTAGTTGTTGTTTGAATCATGTCATTATAGTAATAGAGAACCAGATTAGGAACTCCTTACTCAGGCAAAGCTTCTGAATAAGAATTAAGAATGTGGGACAATCTTATTTACAGTTAGAGGCAGAAATGAATATTTTTGCAGATGAATAAATCTGTCAAAATTGCAGTATTCAAACTGTATCTGAGAAAGTGGATAACAGCTATGTGCTACCCATTTTGGTTATCTGTTATTTCAGAGGAAAATACCAAATACATATCAAAATAACTAAATGGCCAGAATGAAATAAATAAATGAAGTAACCACAAGGAAATAAACAGATATGTAAATAACCATTTCAGTTGTGGATATTTTTAGGGTATTTGAATAGGTACCCCAAAATCCAAATTATATCTGTGAATAGAAAACTCACTATTGATTTCAGCTCTATATTTTAGGAGTGAAATGAGCAGCTCAATTGCCTCTCATGAATATTTCTTGCTATATCGAGCACCAGGACTGAGATCTCAGTGACCAGTTGTGCATGTGCAATATTTTTTTTTCCTTTGCCAAGAACTCGATTAAGATATTCTAGCGCTTGATTCATCCTGAGATGAACTGAGCACTGGGATTTGATGAGATTTCTTGATTTTGTGAGATCTCATTTCAACCCTTCTCTATATACAAAGAATACAGAATTAATGAATTCCAAGAACAGCCACTACAGCTCAGCTCTTCCTTTATTACTATAGAGCTTGGTTTACAGACAGCTCTAATCTTGTCAGCACTAAGGAAAGTTACACACAGTGTTTAAGAGTGTCTTGTCTATTCATTCTGTTATTTTTCAGATACTCAGGTCTCTTTGATGTCTCATCCTATACCTGAAAGATGAGGCTATGTTACAGCAAATGTTAATTTTGTATTTTCATGTTTCCTTGAAGATGTTCAAAGCTCCTTTAACTTCTTATTTTGTAAATGGAAAGAACTGTGCTGGGGGGAGGATGGCATGTGGGATATAGTAGTGAAAAAGCTCATTCTGTATGCCTGAGTTTTCTTGAAAGGTTTCAGCTTCTCTAAGGATTTGCATCGTGTAAAATATAAACGCACTATATGCCAACAGGGAGATTCTGTGGAGATAATGCCCCGTATTTCTCCTCTTGTGTAAGACAGAACACTTATGTTTAGCTGCCCTCCAGCACTTAAACCACTCTACTATAGTGTGCACAGTAGCAGTAGGAAATAAAAGAAAGCACAGCAGACAATTTCCCCCAAACCGCTTAATTACCAAAGAAGAATGACTCACTCCTGAAGACGGAGCTACTGAAGGGGCTCATCTTGAACACATTCTGGTCTAGTTACAATGGATATTATGAAAGATTTTACCTATGGGAACATTCCAGCAAATTGTTGCCAAATGTTAGGGTAGGAAAAATAAATGACAGTAGTGAATTATATGCAATTTTAGTCCCTGCATGAGCAGCTTTCAGGGTCATCAGTGGTTCCACGATGCTAAGACTAATTTCTCAAAACTGCAGTTTATTCCCTAATCGAGGCTTGTTTACATTTTTAGTACGCATAAAATGAAGTCTATGTACTTGTTTCACTCTCATCCATCCTGCTATTAGATTCAGTGTTACTGGAGGGACTGCTGAAATATTTTATGGCTTTATTTCACAATGTTCACCTTCTAGCAGTGATAGTGGATACTTTGGAAGAGATACTTGCAGAGTTAAAGCCTTGGTATTGGGTATTTTTAGACATGATGGCTCTTTGAGCTGTCACGCTTTGATCCTGCCCATGGTGACAGAATCAGGCCCAGCCACTGAATAAACATTCCAGCGGCTGGGGCTGGGGAGGAGACAGGGAGAGGGGACATGCTGATGTAGGTCCATATGGACCCTCCCCCTGTGCTGCTCAGTGCAGCCCCGCCTCCTCCCTGATGGGCAGGTCTAGCAGCCTATGAGGCCGCCACGCCATCCAAAGAAGCTCCAGCCATGGGCCGGAGTTAGGTAGCGTGGGTTGTCAGACATGACAGCCCACTTTACTGCAATCTGGAGTAGGCTTCCATGGACTGTGGCAGGATTAACTCTGAGATGTGCACTGGCAGGGAGCTCAACGCACATCCCAGAGTTAATTCTGCCATGGTCTGGGGTTAATTTATTCCCGCAAGCAGCAAACATCTGGCGGGTGGGAATAAACGTAATACCACCATGGGTGGTCATGCTGGAGTTAGCGTCACCACCCGTAGTAGCGTCACATCTAAAAGTACTCATTGTCAGTGCTGAATACAAAGCACAGTAGCAACAGTCCATTGGGATACAGAAACAACAAGCCATTTCCCTGCAAAACTGTCAAAGTGGAGATTTCAGTCAGACATGAGAGTGTCAGGGAAAGTGATGATAATAATTAATAATAATAATAAATAATTAATTCTGTTACTATAGCACACCACCCCCACCTTGCATGGCTCTTAGAGCACGTTACAAAAATGCATTTAAAAAGTTTGAAACAATATAAATAATACAGAGCAGTTTAACAGTTTAAAACAATTATTAATTTTTTTAAAATGGGGTAGGAAAAAAAGGAGGGGAAATGAAATTACACTGAGGGAGCTATCAGTGGATTCTAAAAGCACCTAGAGAATAAATATGTTTTCAGGTGCTTTTTAAAGGTAAAGAGGAAGGAAATGAGACAAACATCTAGAGGGAGCGAATTCCACACCGATGGGTCTGCCACAGCAAAATCCCGTTTGCCTGCCAACCTCAACCACAGAACACCCCCCCCCAATAGTTATATGGGGGTTATATGCCCTCATATAGGGCATACAAGTAGTTCTATGCCCTATCAAGAGGCTGGGGAGACACCTGCAGCAATTGTTCATAGGTATGATCCACAGTATTTGCTTGTAGGTTCCCAGTCCATGTAAACTGCATCCAGAAACTGCTGAGTTATAAGGGGAAATTTGGAGACTAACTAAAGGCAGAAGGCAGAAATTCGTGAGGCCTGTTTGAAAGGCAAAAAAACACTATGAAACCTCTGGTAAAATCTCTAAAGTTTGTAGCACAGTTACGTGCCAGTGTAGACTTTTTCTTAGATGGGAACCATAACATTAAGCAATTGATGTGTAGCTTAAGTGTGAGAGAGGTCATCGTATGTGTGCTGAACACCACCCCTTCCCATCCTCTGGAGAATACAGGCACTTATGAGGTCTCTGTGCGAGGTGCAAAGTTGGGGAGAGTGGACCTTCTTGCAGTCTCTCACCCTTTTGAACTGTCACACAAGTGGCAGCGAGTACCGCAGAATGACAGAACTGTAGAGTCAGAAGGGACCTCATGGGGAGGATACCTTATACCTCATTGATCCCTGACAGATGCCTGTCCAGTGTTTTCATGAAAACCCTCAGGGAATGAGAATCCACAATCTCTCTAGGCTCTTATTCTATTCTAATACTTAGGATATTATATTTAATATTTAAATATTTAATTAGGTTAAACATTAAATATTTAACTTAAGCCTATCTTCCTGTAATTTAAAACCATTACTTCCTGTCCTGTCTTCAGTGACATCTTTTTATTGCATGTTTTTAAATCTTTGAAAGCTGTCAATATATCCCCCCGCCATAATCTATTTATTTATTTTATAAAATCATTTGCTACCCCGCCCCTCCTGCTCCAAGCAGCCCAAGGTGGCTTACAATGTTAAAACACATAAAATCAGGAAAAACAATACAATAAAAAGAGAAGGCACAGAACCAACCCCCCACCGCATCCCACCCTACACCCCATCTCCCTTTGCCCAAAAGCCAGGCAAAACAGCCAAGTTTTACATATACATCAGAAAGAGAAGAATCCTCTTCTCTCAAGACTAACATGTGCCACTTCCATCAGCCTTTTATCTTATGACTTGTATTTCAGATCCTTTATCATCTTTCCCCATTTCTAAATGGGCACAGCTAGTGGGTGGGTCTGTGTGCGCTGCAAGAAGTACCAACAGGTGTCTGGTATATGGGGGGTGGGATTTACATGGACCGGGATGGACGTGCATTGGGTGTGGAATCCATGCACCACCCACTCTTGCCCCCACATGTAGCATCCCAGGTTTTTCCCCAATGCTCCATCTTCAGATGGACACTCATGTGGGTGGGGGAATGGGTCGAGGTGCGCGTCCCATTTAAAAACAGCCTTTGTTGCTCTCTCCTGAATTCTTTGTGGCACTAATGGCAACGTCTTGAAGCTGCCATGCTGATTCAGTTCAGCACTACTAACACAGGCACAGCAGCTTTAGACTTTGCCATACGATGGCTCCAATGCATAAGTACTGCCCAACCCATGACCATCCTGTTTTGTAGAACATTCCTACAAACAAGCCAGTTGTCTTGTTCCTGAAGGGAAATGTTCTGAAAGTGCCCCAGTGCCAATGCAAACCTTATTCTCTCCAGTCATTCTTGCACCAACAAGCACTTTCAGAATTAATATTGCTAGTAAAGCTGAGATGAATATCCACAACAAAACTCATGCTTCTGCCCGCTTTGAGCCAGGTTATTTGGTCACCACTCTATTTGCAGAAAGGAATATCAGTTTGGGGTATTTCCTTTTGCTTATTTTGGTAACTTCAGTGTTTCAGTCACTTTGCTATTTCTGATGCACAAAGAATTGTGCAGTAGTTCTAAATACTTAGAAAACATGTGACCAAAAGAACAGAAATAAAATTCCAGAATAAATGGATATGCAAATATCATTTCCAATGCAATTTTGGGGGGGGGATATTGAGCAGACTATCCAGAAATGCAAATAATATTTGTGAAGACAAAAAAACCGTATTTGTTTCAGCTGTAGATGCCAGCCACCTGGCCTGAGGTTGGACAGGTGCTAATGCTCTCATGATGCTGCCTTTCTTAGCAGCACAAGAGTATGCTTCTTCCCCATCCAGTTGCTGCACCCACACCCCACCTGACAGCTCTATAAAGCAGCTGGGCATGGGGACCATCCAGAACAGCAGCAGCCTAGTGAAGCACTGAAGCCACAAGCCAGTGCTGAAGCCGGACTCGCGCCACGCTGCTGTCGCCGCCGCCACCACCCACAACGCAGGTAAAAGGCAATGGGGGGGGGGGTTTAAAGAGTGCCACAGTGCCTGATATTGTCAGGAGGGCTCCCAGAGGAGACCTGCCTCCTTAAGCAATATCCCTGACTGCCGCCGGGCTGCCATCAGTGCGGTGGCGGCCCTGAGCCCACAGGTCCAGCAGTCCGGTGCTGGTTTTAAAAAAAAAAGCAGGCTGGGCTGGCAGGGTGGGTGGGTTTTCCTCTTCCACCCGTGCAGCCTGGGAGGGGGGAGGATTTTTTGGGGGGGGTTTAATTGATTTCAGTGGGGACACTTCCCCATTGAAATCAATGGGAAAAATCAATGGGGAAAAAACAGTACTGGTAAACCGGTTTTACCGATAAAAATGATTTTTTTTGAAACCAGTAACCGGTAAAACCGATACCCGTTTTTTTCAGTTTGGTCCCACCCCTAGTATTCGGTTCAGAAAGTCTGAATTCTGAAATTCTGAGGACCAAGGCTGTTGTTCTGAAAACTTCAGAAACTGCTGCATGTGTGGGAGGCTGGTGGAAAGTTGGGCTTCTTGTGGAAATGAAACTTAGTGCCATATTTGGTAGGGGGAGGTATGGGAGGGGACAGTTGAGTGATTTAAATATTATTTAAATGTATATTAGTATATTATGTTAATTGTATATTGTATTGAGCTGGGCCCCCTGTGTGGGAATACACCCAGGAATGTATTTTTTTTCTTTTGTTCTAAGTCGCCTCGAGTCGCTTGAGAGAGCGCGGGGTATAAATTAAATGGAAATGGAAAAAAATGGAAATGGTAAGCCAGATGGCAAGCTTTTGATTGGCCGTCAGGGTAAAATAAAAGTGACTGCAGCCATTTTGTCCGTTCTCTTTGATGAGTTTGGCTGTGTGCTACAGTGCTGCTGGATTTGTAAGTAATCGGCTGGGGTGGAAGGGGTGCCTGGCCTGGCCTGGTCTGGTCTATCGATAGGGCCAATGATGAGGGATGGAAGTTACCTTTACCATGCCATGTAGTTTTTTAAAAATAATAATAATAATTGGGTGTCATATTGCTTCTACTTCTGCCTAGTACTTGGTTGGCTTGGCACTTGTCACCATGAGGCCAGAGGGATCTCTCTGCCTGGATCCACTTCCCCTTCCCTGGACTGTTCAAGTTACAAGTGCCACAGAACCATGCCATGCCAAGAGGGTGCCAGTGTGGGGTGTGAATGTCTGGTTTCCTTACTGGTTTGCTGCTGGGAGTCTGGTTTGTCTGTTTAAGTCTGGTCTTTTCAAGTTACCAGTGTCTGGTCTGTTCACGTTACCACTGTGCCACAGTACCAATGCCATGCCAAAAGCATGCCCGTGGGTGTGTATGAATGTCTGGGTGTTATCAGGTTGGCTGGCTTTTTGTCCTACTCTTGCTAGCCTGTTTTTTCTGTGCACTGCTTGGTTGGCGTAATAATGATTTTACAGTGGGTGCACTCACTGCTGAGGTGCAACATGCTGTGGGTACACATGCTATTATTGTTGTTGGTGGGGTTTTCTATTTCTTATGCATGGAGTTTCACTTTTGTGGAGTTTCTTTCTGGAGTGATTGTCCCACTCTTCCTAGCCTGATTTTCTGGGTAGTGCTTCCATGACAACTAGTGGGACAGTTGTAGCCAAAACAGGAGGTGGATCTGGACAATTCCATTGCTCCTCAGGGACCTTACTCGCTAAACCACAGACCCCATTGTCACTTAAAAATCTGACTTTGTGAGGTAATCTCTCTTCTCCACAATTCTCAGCTTCATTATCAAAGATAATTAAATCTGAATAAACAGAATTATGGGCAATTGTGCCCTTGGTCAAGATAATACCACTCTGGAAAAGGGCAAGAGGAGGACGGTTATTATAACATCTGGTCAGTGATATACCCAATCATTCAAACTGAGGCTTGAATTGTATATTCTCTGAGTGTCCTGCTCTGACTCAAAGGTGACCATTGCCCTTGCCCTAGAGTAATTATAAAAAGGTATTCCACACGTTTAATGTCTGAAGTGAGAACTGAGTTAAATATAACCTTTTTGATATGCTGTAGCAGGTGATTAATGTGCTCTGGCTGGTTAAAAAAAATATCTTTGGCTTGGAATAATTCAAGAAGGCTAGTTGCATTAGTTTCAGTTGAAGGTTCCAATCTACAGCAAGTCACCGAACACCAGATTTAAATCTGGGATAATTATCCTTATTTGAAGACTTATCAAGAATTACGAAATCCCATGGATCCTGGACAAAAGGATCATTTCCCTGAGCAGCTGGCATTAAAATTTCACTGCTCTTACCAACTTGGGGACTAGATAATGCTATTATTATTATTATTATTATTATTAGCTAGCATTTATAAAGCACCAGCAATGTACCTGGTGCTTTACAAAGTAATGGAATAGACACGGTCTCTGCCCTAGGGCTTACAATTTGAGAGATGGGGGTGGGGGAGAGGAAGGAAGGGGAACAGAGGGAGAGACAAGGAGTGTAACATTTATGAAGATGCAAGGTCTCAGGTGCACATGCTTGGCTTGGTTACATCAAGAATGATGGTTGACTGGTCCATGTGGTGAGGATATGAGTACACAGATCTCAGGTAACAGATTGTACTGGATGGTAGGTATCAGCAGAAGTTAGGAGGGGAGCAAGAAGTTGGGGAGGGCACAGTGGAAGAGGTGGGTCTTGAGGAGGTATTTGAAGGTCCAAAGGGAGGGGTGAGGTAGATGTGGGCAGGGAGGGAATTTCAGGCATGGGGGTCAGTTAGGGAGACGGGACGAAGGTGGTTAGGGGGTCAGGGAAAGCGTGGGAGGGTGAGAGAGGGGACAGAGGAGGGGAGGGGCAAGGTTGTGAAGAGTTTTATAGGTGAAGACTAGGAGCTTGTGCAGGATTCATTCAGGAAGGGGGAGTCAGTGAAGAGAGGAGAGGAAGGGCTGCACGTGGTCGAAGCGACGGGCGAGGTGGATGACCCTGACAGCAGAGTTTTGGCCGGAGATAAGGGGAGGACAGTGAGAAGGAGGTTACAGTAATCGAGGCGAGGAATTACCAGGGCATGAACAAGGGTTTTGGCAGAGGAGACAGAAAGAAAAAGGTGAATCTTAGCAAAGTTATGGAGGGAGAAGCAACAGGATTTAGCAAAAGAGTCGATGTAGGGTTTAAAAGAAAGGGGTGAGTCAAAGATGAAACCAGTCAAGGACGGAGCCATGGAAGCCAAGGGAGTGAAGTGAGTCCAGCAGGAGTGAGTGGTCAACAGTATCAAAGGCAGCAGAGAGGTCAAGGAGGACAAGAATGGAGTAGAGGTAATAAGATTTAGCATTAAGAATATCATTGGTAATCTTAGCAAGAGCAGTTTCAGTAGAGTGAAGGGGGCGGAAGCCAGATTGGAGGGGGTCAAGGAAGGAGTTGGCGGAGAGGAAGTCGAGGCAGTTGGAGTAGACAACACATTCAAGAAGTGTTATTTCTCAATAGCCCACTCTCACCTAGGGGGCCAGAAACATCAGACGTCTGAGTGCTGGATTTAGAGCTAAGATGATTCTCCTTCGATAATGGGATATTTGGGGTTTCACAGACCCCAAAACCCAGGAGATTGGAATCACCTCCCTGAGTAGCTGAGATTAAAATGTCGCTAGTCAGACTGGCCCTCAAACTGAGTGTGTTATTTCTCAATTGCCTTCTTTCAGCTGTAAAGCCAGAGAGGTTAAATGGTTGTGCAGTGGGTTTGAAACTTAAATGAATGGCCTTTGTTAATGAATTGTCCATGATAATAGGCCCAGAGCCCTGAGTAATTTGGAACAAAATTTCATTACTCTTACCATCTACCAAACTTAATGGCTCTACATATTTGTGGAGATCCACTCTCAGTTATAGAGTCAATGATAACCTTGTGTCCCTTCCTTGACTTAGACCGCTTTTAGACGAGCGGCGGTCCGTTTCGCGTCGGCGGTGCGCATATTTTGAAACTTCCGCCTGGTCTAATTAGACGAGACGGAAGTGGCTTAATATGTGCATATTACGGCAGAGGCGCATTTTTAAGTGCGTGAATTAAATACGTCATAATCAAGGTATTTAATTCGTGCACTTAAAAAATGCGCCTCCGCCGTAATATGCACATATTAAGCCACTTCCGTCTCATCTAATTAGACTAGGCGGAAGTTTCAAAATATGCACGTCGCCGACGCGAAACGGACCGCCGCTCGTCTAAAAGCGGCCTTAGACTTCCTTGGCTGTACACTGGATTGATTTGGCAGTCACTGAAATAGTTTCTGAAAATTCATATACCTCTTAATACATTATCTTTTCCTTTGGCCTGATCTTCTGATTTTTTGATGTTCTTACTTTTCTTATCCTTAAAAGCATTCCCTCTCTGTCTTTTCTTTTTACTGGGAAGGAATTCCTCCTTCTCCCTTGGGGGTAGGCCAATAATATGATCCCCTCCTTGCTGTTTATACTGGCTCCCTTCAAGTCTCTTTTGACTTATTAGCCTTATGTTTATATTTAGAGATCACAAAGTCAGTCACCAGTAATAACATACCTTTGATGTCACTTATGAGATTATACAGCAATGTGGTGTCCTAATAGATGCCTGCTATCAGTTGACTTTTTAAAACACATTGAGCTCCTCACATTTCCCTAGTTGATTGATCAGATAACCTCGGACTCATTGAGTCAGCCCCACACTTCAGGTCTGAAAAACCTGGATGAACTGAGTGATCCTCCCCTGCAATAAACTCTTTTGGTATAAAATAATCTGGGAAAAACTCACTAGTCTTTCCCTGCACTTTGAGAGTAATAGAAATTTCTTTATGGTTATCTTCTAATACTTCTAAAAGAGACTCCTTGACATACAACTGTGACTGAAAGTTTTTAGGAATTACTTTAGACCTATCGTGTAACTCCTCTATGTCCCCTGCAACTTGTATGGAGCTCAAAGCATCATCCTTTCTAACCCTATCTTCACAGATTTAGGAGATAAAGAATTTGTTATCTTAGTTTGTTCAGTCAAGTGAGGGTGGGGGTGTTACCTGCTTAAGTCCAAAACAGCAAGTTAGTTGCTGGAACTTCTTGTAAGGACAGGCATTTCACATGTAAATTACAATCAACCCCCCCTCCCCCCCCTAAAAAACCCTATGATACTTCAAACTATACATAAACCCCTGAGAGATAGGAATAAAAAACTCTACTCAAGGTGCACATTGCAAGAAGCTTAATACAATAAACTCCCAAGTGCATCAGGACTTAACCCTGATGCACTAATGGAGCCATCAGATCAAACCCCTTAAGAATCATTAATTTAAATACAAACAAATAACTAGTTTGTCTAATTTACCTTGCTCTTGGAGGGGCATAACTGAACAGGTTTTTAGCCCAATTATAAAGGAAATAACCAGCAAAGTCCACAAAAGTGTTCACAGAGTAGACCTCCAGAAACAAAGAATAAAAACTCTTCAACAAGTGGATAATCCAGTCTTCTTCCTAAATTAAAAACAAACTGTACCAAGAATAAGAGTCCTCAAAGGGTGAGGATCTGTTCAAACTATCAGTCAGTCTGGACACCATGTGTCCTATTGCAGGTGTCTCAAAGATCCTTGGGGCAGTGAATAAAGTCCCTGGCAGCCACTGCCACAACGGCTCCCCAAACGGCCCCACAAATTTGGGTGGCACCCTCAGGCACCAACCCTTGTTAAAACACTGGAAGAGGAGAAAAGAAAGCCAGGTTAGGGATGGGAGAACAGAACTGAGTTCAGAAATTCGGTTCGGAAATTCGGTTTGGTCAACCAAACTATTCGAGTTCAGTCCGAACTTCCAAACAAATTTCAGAAATTCAAACCCCATTGAAATAAATGGAATATTATCTTTTAGGGGTGGGTGAACAGAGCCGAGTTCCGAAATTTGGTTCGGTTCAGTTCAGTTTGAAAATCTAGTTCGGTTCGGTCGACCGAACTGGTCGAGTTTGGTCCAAACTCCGAACCGCATTCACCCATCCCTAAGCCAGGTGTTGGGAATTGCTCCTCTCTCCACAGGAACTGGTTCAAAGAATACAGCCTCCCCGCCCTCCCCCCCCCCCCCCCGAGCAAGCACAGGTCACTTTCCAACAGGTGCCAACCGTTTTCAAAATACCTGGAGGAGGAGAAAAGAAAGCCAGGTGTTGTGAATTGCTCCTTTCTCCACAGAGTCTGGTCCAAAAGCTCCCCATACAGCAAGCCTAGGTCACTCCCTCACAGGGGTCAACCCGGAACAATCTGTCCAAATCGCATCCAGAGTGGATGGAAAACAAAGGTGTTAGAGCTGGAAATGTGTGCATAAACCATGAAATTAAATTGCTTATAAAATTGTAACCATTTATCCAATCTTTATGAAAATTAGCAGGGATAATTCCTGTGGGGAGGTGTACAATCTCTCCAATGTGAAGAAGTTACAGAGAAGGGCAATAAAAATGATAAAGGGTATAGAACGGCATCTGTATGAAGAGAGGCTTGATAGGTTAGGGATCTTCAGCTTTGAGAAGAGATGACTGAGGGGATATAAAATCATGGGATATATACTTAGAGGTCATATAAAATCACGAGTGGTGGGAAATGAGTAAATAGGGAACAGTTACTTACCCTCTCAAATAGCATTAGAACTAGGGGACACTCCATGAAACTTACTGGTTGCAGATCTAAATAAAATAAAAGTAAGTATTTTTTCACTCAACACACAATTAACCTGTTGAATATGTTGCCAGAGGAAGGGTGTGGTCAAGGCTATAGCTGGATTTAAAAAAGGTTTGGATAAGTTCTTGGAGATTTGGTCCATTAATGGCTATTAGCAAAGTAGGTTTAGGGGATGTAACTTGTTGCTGTCAAGAGCTAGGAGTGAAGAACAGGGAATGGATTTCCCATTGGGACCTGTTGGGTACTTCTCCCAAGCAACCAAGATTGGTCACTGTCAGAGATGAGAAGATGCTGGGCTCAATGGATCATTGGTCTGATCCAGTATGGCACTACTTATCTTCTTATGTTATCTGCTTATTCCAGAGCAATGGCAGGACCCTCTCAATAGCTTCCAGATACCCCTGACCCGTACAAATGTTAGGAGGTAGCACTGCTGCTGTCTTCACACTGGTTTCAAAACCTGGCTCCACTACTAGATTTGACAGCCTTTTTTGGGGGGGGACAAAAACAGAAACAGTTTCTGGGCCAAACACTCAGCTGGTATAAATCATCCTACCTCAACTTTCTTAAATGTAGATACACTCAGTTAACCAGCTAAAGATTTAATCCTTCATTTTTTTTTTTTTAAAAAAAGAATGGCTAAAGAAGAGCTGCAGGTTGTAACTTAGCTAGAAAAGGGGAAATGAAAGGAGCAAGAAAAAGAAGGGGAGATTTTAAAGGACTAGAGGGTTTCTGATTTGATTAGGAAATAATTAATTAAAAGCAAACTTCAGTGATTCTGAATTAGAGCTGAAAGAGGGTACCTGGAAAAACAGGCACCTCATCGAATTTGGTGTAGCCGAATCAACCCGGTCGCATTTGGGCACCAATTGGTGCCCGAACACTACCCAACATGCTCCATGGGCTGACTCATCCAGTCAGCAGCATCACTGCTTCTCTGGCTACTGCTCCCACTGCTCCTCCCAGCCCGGCCTGCTGCTTATCTGAGCCAGGCAGCATGCTACAGTCCCCATAGCAAGGGGGGTGGGGGGTGATGCTATCGGATGCTAGCAAGAAGACAGAAACAGCCTGGGAAGCACCCCACGAGCTCCTGCCCCCATCCACTCTCTGGACTGACTCACCTGCCCAGCTGCACTGATGCTCCTGATGCTCATCTAGCCCCATGTGCGCT
Organism: Sphenodon punctatus; assembly: GCA_003113815.1. NCBI lineage: Eukaryota > Metazoa > Chordata > Lepidosauria > Sphenodontia > Sphenodontidae > Sphenodon > Sphenodon punctatus. The sequence continues at coordinate 2,840,776 of QEPC01009440.1, read as the reverse complement.
CTCACTATAGGGACTGTGGTGCACCGCCTGGCTCAGCTGAGCAGTGGACCAGATCAGGAGGTGCAGCAGCCAGAGAAGCAGTGGGAACCGCAGCACAGCCAGGCCGGGTGAGTCAGTCTGGGGAGCGCACGGGGGCAGCAGATTTCTGGGTGTCCCAGAAAATCCTGGAAAGACCTGCATTTTCAGGCATCCAAACACCTGATGGGTGCTAGGTAAACCCGTCAGGTGCCCACTGGGGGAGATTGAAAATGCAGGTACTACCCACAGGTAGCAAATGTGCTACCCGCTGCACTCCTATTCTGAATCGTTAAGGCTATATGCACAACAAGACTGTAGCACCACCTGATCTGATCATTATTATCCTGGTCTTCCCTACTCATATCACTCTGCTTCTTTATTCACTTGTTACATGCTGCATTCAGTCAGGCTTCTGATCTATCCTACAAATCTTTGGAGCTTGACCCAAAAAGCAAAATCAATGTGCTAGCTTCATGTCCTGACTTCTGAAATGGGGACTAAACACATGCAAAGTGTGTTTCTATCTTCCATTGCATTGATACAATTGTTTGAGCAGTAATGTGATCTAAATGCATATTACTTAGGGCTAAAACGAGAAATCAACAAAACCGGAAAACTCATTGAAATCCTCGTTCCTGATACCCTCTCAGTCAAATTGGTAATGTCTCAACAAACAATTCTTTCTTAATTTACTGACTTTCTGCTTACTAGGATCCCATTTACAGCTTTTCTGTTTATCGCTTGACTGTTTACCACTTTGCCATCCATTTCAAATCTTGAGTGGTAATGCCGATGGAATACTGCATTTCTTGCACTCCATTTCCCCTTGTAATTCCTTGTCACTCATTGGCTGGTACACAGATTCCTTTACAAATCCACAATCCAGTTGCAGATTGGTTAAAGCAAAGGGAACAACATAGAACAAGAATTCTGATTGGCACTGGAGTGGAAGTTAAGTGGCACTGGGGGGGATGTTAAGGGGTGGGCTATTCCCACAGTGATTGCCTCAGAAATGCAGAAACAACAAACCTAGAAATAAAACTGCACCCTCGGCAGTGTGTGGTACATGGTAAATGGAAAGTTAGTAAATCAGGACAGTATCTCATGGTATTGTGAGAATCAAAAGATTGATCCTGGTTCCTGATAAGGTGAAATATCTCACAAGCACCAATTTAGCTACTTGTTTCAGCCCTAATATTATTACTCCACAACATTAAGCCCAAATGTTTCTGAATTTTGGATAATAATTGGGCATAGCATGGTAGTGTCAAAACTGCATCACAACAAAATTAGCACTCTACAGTGGTGGAGCATAACGTTTCAATGTGGCTATCTGCATTACTGGACATATCCCCAGACACAGCTTTTATCTCTCAACACACCAAAGTTGTGGATAAAGGAACATTATTCAGGAGGCAAAGCCAAGTTACTGGAAGTTAGGAGATGTCCATTTTATAGTTTTCCATGCAGTTTTAATTCAGGCGCTTTGTATTTCCAACTTTTGCACTGGATGAGGCAGAGAGCATGCAAGAATGATTAATGATTAACAATTAACAATTTAGTTATTAATTTAATCATTACTAGCATGTGATCATATCATTAAAACATGTCTAAACACAACTGGGGGCAGATTGTAGACTGGGAACATCTTCTCAAGGGTTTGTGTGGGAGGTGAGGACAGTATGTTCTAGCATTCTTCTTACCTTCCCATCCTCCCTTGCTACAGTTGCTTTGGGATCTCTCAAGATGTCCAAGTGTAGTGTGCTGCTCCTGCCAAAATGTGTGGTTAAAACTGAAACTTTAGACTCTTCTACTCTATAAGCAATAATGTGTAGTTGGTTAATCACCTATTTTGGATCAGTGTTTACTTGATAAAAATGTATATGCATTCATCTGCCAAATTCCTACAAGCTAGACCGGCAGTGATGAGCCACATGTTCATTTGGAGATCATTCAGGAAAAGAGCATCAGCACCATTTTTCATGCTGCAGCTGCACATTGAATTAAATTGCAAACAGATATTCCATAAAATGCTACAAATTCATGAGACGACTCCGACCTCTCTGACTCTGCTATCATAGCATCATCAAACTGGCATTTCTGATGCTACCATGCTATTCTCAGAAGTATCACCCTAAGGATGTGGCTTGGTTCTTCCAGGAATAACATGGTGGGGAATAGCAAGAATAATCTAGGTAACAATCAATCTGTTCTGTTTGTGCACTTCTAATTGCTATTGTTGTAGACGTTCATGTTTATCTGACCTGACCAATCTGGGCTCCACGTATGAAGAATTCTTTCTCAAAGAGGAATTATGGCTGGTTTTAGATGAGACGCTACCACACACGTCCACCCATTACACATGGATTCAAACACCCATCTAAAGGTGGTGTGTGTGGTCTTGTGACCCATGTACCACTCACCCATTGCTACTCTCAGAGAAGTGGAGAAAAGGCTCCATTTCTCCGTGCGGGGGCAGGTGAATCCATGCATGGAGAAGGCCCCACATGCATCTGTGGCCTGTGTGAACTGGGCTGCACAACCACACAGGGGACAGGTCCACCGGCACCATGGAGAAATGGTGTGCATTGGCCAAAGCGGCACAGTGGCTGCTTGCAAACTGGTTACTCCTTCAGTCCACCCACAAATTGACCAAGAGTCCATCCCCCTTGTGGGCCTCATACATGCAGGCTTCACCCCTCACAAACCCTGCACCCAAGGGCATGCCCTGGGCACAGGAAGAGACCATGGCCATCATCCACCTGTCGGGGGAGGCCAAAATGTAGGAGAAAGCTGTGATATGTCCCCAAAATGAATCAGTATAGCAAGACATCTCCAAGGGGATGGCGTGTCTGGGGTACAATAGGGACATCATGTCCCAGTGCAAAGAATTGGAGGCAAAGGACTGGAGGAATGGATACAAGTTGGTACATAATAGTAACCCATTGTGTTTCCCCTGGGTTTTCTCTCCCCTCCTCAGCTGGGGACAGGGTTCAGACACCTATTCCTGCGGCTGCAGGATCCCCAGTCCCTTAATGAGGTCTGGTGTATCACAGAGGACCTCAAAGTTATTGTCTATGAGGAGTAGTTCTGTTATCTGGCAGCTTCAGGGCACAGCTGCATGTGGTTACAGGCACCGTGGCAGACTTATAACTGCCTGCCATCCCCATGGGCAGGCATTGCTTGGTGTGTCCTTGATCTGTGAGACATGTCCCAGGTCCAAGTCCCCCATTGTGTGGTCAGATGGATACAGTTGTTTGGGGTGTCTGTGAAACAGTGAACATAAGTGAACTCTGGCTTAGAAATTATATACAACTTTTTGTTGGCAGACTCTTTGTCCACATATGATGCTTATGATGTTCTGTTGCCAAGCCTGTTGGTTCTGGGACATTGTGTGCAGCTGTGATTGCCAGTAGAAGGTGAGCGAGTTGGGGTTTCATGTTCTTCTGGGGCCTACTGGGGATGGACCGACAGTGGGAATGCTGCTACCATGGGAGGCAAATGAGAGTGTGTCTTTTCAGGAGATCTGTAGCCTCCCCGAGTTCCACCTCAGCCTGCTTGACTTTGCCCTTGGACTGCGCTGTCCCGGTCCCTCTGCTGCTACCACCCACCACCCCGGACTTCATGCTGTCAGCCACCTGTTTGAGTCTGTCACCAGGCCAAGACTTGGGTGGCCTTTTCTGGGGGGCAGAAATCTATGCAGGCGCTGCCCCTCCCCCCCATGGCTGGAGGCTGCCACCCACAGCAGACACCTGTGAGCCCCCACCTTCCCTCCACGGCCCTCCCTGGCACATCCCTTCTCCCTGAACCTGCCCACCAACCCCTCCTCTTCCGGGTGCAGGCTTCTGACTCACTCACTCGCTGCTGCTGCTGCTGCTGCTGCTGCTGCTGCTGCTGCTGCTCTGGCACACATTGCACGATGAGCCAGCAGCAGGAGGGAGCACGTACACCACAAGCGGAGGAGGTGAGGAGCAATCCAAGAGGCAAGAGAACTGAGTCAGACAGACTGGTGAAGTCCACTGGCACTGACTGAGGTAGGCAGCAGGGGGGGAGGTGGCAGCAGGCGGGTGCACAGCAAGGCGGGGTGGTTGAGGGGATCTGGCAAGTGGCTGCCACACCAGAGGAGCGGAGGGGGAGGCTTGGGTTAGAACTTGGGGGGGCAGGCGTGCTGCTGCTGTGGGGGGGCTGCTTGTGGGGGAAGGGAGGGCCTGAGCCCAATGAGGTAAGGCAATGACGGCCCATGTGGAGCCTCTTGCGCCGCCGCCTAGCACAGCCTGCTGCAGCAGGATGGACGGTGTGCACTTTTTGTACATGTGTGTGGCTGCTGAAGGGTGGGGTCTGCCATCTGGGGAGGGGGTGATAACTTGGGTCATGGGTGGGGAGGGGAGGGGGACCTGGGAGACTTCAGCTGGCTAGGGGGGAGAGCTCGGCTGGGGAGGGGAACCTGGGGTCCACTTGGAGGGAGCTTGGCTGGGAAAGGAAGAGGGATCTGAGGTGCATACGCTGGGGAAGGGAAGGGGAACCTGCAAGGCTTGTGCTGGGGGGAGCTTGGCTGAAGAGGGGAGGGGGACCTGGGGTGCGTCCACTGCAGGAGGGGAGGGGAAGCTTTGCTGGAGGGGTGGGGCTTGTTCAAAACTCTGCTTCGATGATCATCCACCAAGCCCTTCGCTTTGAACATGTGCAGCCGCTGCTCTCCTCTCTTCCTGAGCATATTCTGCACAAGCTTCTCCTCTTTACCTACAAAGCCCTTCACAACCTCAATCCCCCCTACCTCTCTGCCCTGATCTCCCTCTGAACCCGTTTGTGCACTCCGCTCCTCTTCCATCCCCTCCCTCACCCTCCCATGCCTCCCCTGCTCCCCCAACCACCTTCTCCCTCACTGCCCCGCATGCCTGGAACTCCCTCCCTGCCCACATCTACCTTGTCCCCTCCCTTCGTACCTTCAAGTCCCTCCTCAAAACCCACCTCTTCTGCTCTGCCCTTCCAAACTCCTGCTAATCATCCCCACCCAGGATTATCCCCCACCTGTTATCTGCAAACTCCCAATGTACTGTAACCAAGCCAAGAGAGTGTACCTGAGTTCTCGCACCTCATGAATGTTGCATCCCTTGTGTCTCCCTCTGTTCCCCCTCCCTGTCTCCCTTCCCCCTGTCTTCTTTAGATTGTGAGCTCTTGAGCAGGGACCATGTCTATCTTGTTCTCTGTAAAGCACCACGTACATCGCTGGTGCTATATAAATGCTAATAATAATTATAATTAAAAATTAATAACTTACTCCCTCTGGACAGGAAGGATTCCCATTCTCCACCTCTCTGAACAGTCATGGAAAAACTTGGCCTGGTGCTCATCCGGGTGGCCATAGACAAGCATGGCCTCCCAATGCTTCCCCCTCCCCACCCAAGCGTCTATCACCACTCCCCAGGAGTGGTTCCATTGCAGGGGTAGCTGGGCAGGCAGTGAGGCAAGCATGGAGAGACTGACTGCGTCCACTGCCTTACTGGGGGAGAGGGGATGAGGTTAGCCAGCCTGGCCTCCAGAGACTGTTTCTTCTTGCTGCCAGTGCCGCCTGTGCCTTGTGCATATACGTGGTGCAACCGGTCCAGAGGTGCTGCTATCAAACACACAAGACACCCAAAATGAAGCCAGCTGAGTCTATTAAGTGCATTATGCCATGAAAAGAGACATATATATAAAACCAGTTCAGTCATGCCCCCATAATCAGTTCATGCTGCACGCACCCCATAACCAGTTCATTTGTGCTCCCACCCCCATATAATGAATTCATGCTGCCCCCCACCCATAACCATTTAATTTGTGCCCCAAGGCAACATGAATTCATTATATGGTGTGTGGGTGTGTGTGTGTGTTTGCAAATGAACTGGTTATGGGGTGCAGGTCTAAAGACAGTATTCCTGTTAGCAATAACTTCATTTAGAAGAGTTAATGAAATAGCAGCCATAATAATCTCAGAACCATATTTGTGTCAGGCTCTGGAACAAGGAGTCAGGGAAAGGGGGGAGAAAGAAGAGGCAGGGAAGAAGGGAAAATCTGGAGGGAGTAAGGGAACGTTCACACTGAACCCCTCAGTCATCCTCCGGTATCAAGGAGGGGGAACGCTCAGCATCAAAACCAGGCAAACTGGCCTAAGAGGGCATATGGCTCATCATCGAGGTCCTGGAGCTGGGAGTCTGAGGGAAGTAACCAGCGCCAGAGGGCTAGAGGGGATAACCAGCGACGGGGAGATGGAGGTGAGGAGTCAGTGACGGGGAGCTGGAGGGGGTACACACAGGGGGAGACGGTTTGTGAGACAAGGTCCCAACACACGAAGGGCGCAGGGTCCACACACAACAAAAAGGAAGGGGGTGCCACTCATACAAGAGACATAGAGGGTTGCACAGGACAAAAGACTCACACACCGAACACAACAGACACAGTCACAGGGGAAGAGACAGGGCAATGCTACACTGGATCAAAGGAGGCAAACAACTAAACCCTGGGAAGAGCAGTTGCTCCACCAGCTTTCTGAGCCACCAGGCAGTCCTAAATTGGTGGCCAATCAGGAAGCCAGGAGGAAAGTACCAGAAATGGCCCCCAGGTGAGCAGGGGCGGGACACAAACCAGTCGGAGGTTCAGGAGGAGACATAGGGAGGAGGATGAGGGCATAGGCAACCAATGTACCAGGTGGTGCACGCTGCTACACCGACGCCCCCAAAGCCAAGAGTTTGAGACCCGGCCATGACAATTTTCAGATTTTCCAAGATTGAATAGATATTGCTTTACATCCTAAATTCCTACCTAAGATAATATAAGTAAGACAGTTGTGAGAATATGGCCCTTCTTACACGGGCCCCTCCCATCCATAAACACGCAGATTTCTGTGTGTTCGTGGGTGGGGCAGCCCCGTGTGAATGTCATGGTGCACGCGCCCATGGTGAGTGGGGGTGCGTGCGTGCCCACCTAACATGAATCCCCATTCACACCCCGTTCGTCCCCATGCACACAGCAACCAGGGGAAATGGTGGTTACTCCATGGGTGTGGATGAGTCGGGGGGGGGAGTGGGGATGCGTGTGCGGCTGTGTGCATGCCCCGCCCACGCACCGGCATGCCCATGGACCCCTCCCACCCAGCGAAGCCATGTAAAAATGGCCTGTCAGGAGCCACTCGAAGAAGAAAAGAAGGTTGCTGCCTTGTAAACAAGGTTCTTTGAGATCGCTCCAAACATTCTCACAACACCCACCCTTCCAGCCTCGCATGGATTTTTCTTATATTCCTAGAAAGGGTTGGAAGGAACTGTCATTCTGAGGGGAAGAGTGATTTTTATACTAGAGGAGCTCGAGACCATCACGTGGTCTATTATTTGAATAGGGTGAGCAGTGCACAACCCAGTTGTGAGAATATTGTGCACCATCTCGAAGTACCTTCTCTACAAGGCAACAACCTTTCAGATCAATCCCATGGGGAGGAGTTGTTTGTAAAGAAACAGCCTTATCTCCCAATCTGATTGGATGTCCTGGTGTCCGACTTCTGCTGCTACTGCGGAACTACTAGCAGGCAGAGGCAGGTGAGGGATGGGGACCAGTGCCATGGAGGGGAGGCAGAAGAACTTATTGGGGAAGAAGCTGGCTGCAGCCTGCCACCCAGCCAGGAAAGCACGGGGTCCCAGCTGGCTGCGGGGCCAAGTGCAGCCGCACATGTGGCATACCTGAGGCCAGTCCTGTCTGCACATGCTCAAAATTCTCGATATGAAAGTGTGGTAGCAATAACAAAGAGTGGGGCTAGGAACATGTGCTCTCACAGCTCTCTCCCTCTTCCCTTGTGAGTGAGCAAAGAAGAGCCTACACATGTTCAGCTGGACATGTGTACTGTGGAGCCTGCCACCCACAATGTGCATGCCCAGTTTACAGATGAAAGAGCATAGGGGAGTGGGTGGGCTCATGACGGGTTTCTATGAAGGGACCCAACCTATCAGAATGCTGATTCTTTCTGCCCCAAGGCCAATCAAAGCATAGAGGAGCTTCGTCCCTCCATCCCTTCTTCAAAAGAAAGGAGAGAATTGAAGAGTTCACTGAACAGCATGGAATCCATCTGGACTCCAAAGCTTCTGCAGGAGCAGAGAACAGACTGGATTTTTCTACGTTGAGTGAGTAAAAAATTTCATTTAGTTTAATCCTCCTCAATAATTATACTCCCTCCCTCCCTCTCTTCCCAACACTTTACTTTCAGGCTTCTTATATTTAATCTTTCTGCAGCTGTAAACACTTCAGAAATACTTGCTTTTCTATTTATACAGTCTTGTATAGCTTTACAGTGTTTCTGAATGAGGAAAATAGTGCTGCTCTTTCTAATGGTAGCCACTTTGAATTTTGTCCCCTCTCCCTGAGTTGATCGAATGTTCGAGAAACCTTTTGTTGAATATTGAATGATGTTTAAATTGGTTGTAGGAGTGTGCACCAGGCCCCCATGTTGTTTTCGTTTTTAGTTATTGTTTTTGTTATTAAAAATGTTGTTTTCGTTATCATTGTCATTATTGGTATCGGTATCATTTCAAACAAAGATTTTATTTTTGTTATCGGTATAGATTCCAATAGCCTTATTTATATATAAAACGATCTATTATCTAATCAATTACCTATATAACTATTCTAATCTAATCTACATGTCAATAATATATATCTATATCTATGCTACCTATCTATATATAATGTACAGGGGAAGAAGGGCAGGGAGAGGGAAAAGGTAAAATGTAGGGTATGAGGAAGGCAAGGTATTGGTAATACAATGAGGGCTAGGGAGGATGTTTTGTGTGCAAACACCACAGTTCTGTAAATGCAACCTGACAAGCAGAGAGCTCTCACAGAACAGAGATAAAAAGTCTGGCCCTCCCATTATAAAGGGTTGCAGTGCCCTCCCCCAGAGCCTCCCCGATTGGTTGTGGGAGGCAGAAGGCATTGAGCAATCACAGATTGCCATGAGACTGCTGGGGCCTGCTTGTGCTGCTCATTGGCCAGCAATACAGTCATCAGATACTGTTGAGCTAGTTGCCCCTCCCAACACAGGGACAGTTCAAGAGTTCAACCCTGTTTAGAACTCCGAGATATCTGATAGCTCCTCCCCCTCCACATTTCTCCTCTAAAACCCAACTGCCACAGCACTCATAATAACAAAAACAATAATGACATTGTCATTTTTGGTATCATTATTATCAATTGTCATTTTTGTTATTGCAA
>QEPC01009440.1:2802863-2820314 GCA_003113815.1 Sphenodon punctatus | reverse complement strand
AGTTCGAGGTGGCTCACAATCAAAGTATAGTTTTTTTTTATATTTATATATATATATATATATATATAAACTATACTTGTGGGAGGAAGGGTTGGGGGGAGGGTTTTCATTTCCATACCTTTTACTGAGTTTTATGTAATTTTATATTTTATGTTTGAGATATTTTATATTCTGTGTGTGATTGTACTTTGATCACAATCAAAGTATAATATATATATATATATATATACCCATCCCTGTAAGGAGTATAATATATATATTATACTTTGATTGTGATCAAAGTACAATCACACACACAATATAAAATATCTCAAACATAAAATATAAAATTACATAAAACTCAGTAAAAAGTATGGAAATGAAAACCCTCCCCCCAACCCTTCCTCCCACAAGTATAGTTTATATATATATATATATATATATAAATATAAAAAAAAACTATACTTTGATTGTGAGCCACCTCGAACTGCCGTGTGTGCAGGCGGGTGCAGGATAGAAGAGTGGAAAATAAATAATACATAAATTTTTATCACAGTTTCAATTTCTAAACTTTAGTTAATTTCCTAAAGAAAGATGCATTCTCATTGGTCCATATCAGAATTAAAACATGTTGATATGGTTATTCAAAACAACATATAGCATTTGCACTAGATTTGGCTCATCTTTTTGCCAACCAGAAGGATAAATAGTCTATAATTACACACACTTATGTGATTATTCAACTTAATATACATTTATTCTGAATCTGATTTTTAATTCCTACTTTTCTAATTATATGTCATATTTGCTAGATGATTAACTTTTTACTCATGGTTTTTGTCAAGCTCCATTTAGAGGGAAATGGCAAATCAGTTAAAATAAAAAAGCAGCATTTTTAATTGCTTTAATATTAATTAAATAAAATTACCTTACATCTGTTGGTTTATATGCACAATGAAGAGCTGCTACTACAAGGATGTCTGTTGCACGGGAATGAAAAATAGTAATTTAGGGAAAAGTTGTTCTTGACCACAGAAAGTAAAAGGCATGAAAATCAGTGAATACTGGCATTTATTCCATGTTGAGGAGTAAAACTTTTATGTGACCTGATAATTAAAATCAATAAGGCTCCTAAAGATTGTAGTTAGACTGAAATATCCACAGTGAGTATCTCATTTGTCAAATTTGCCTGCTTCAGTCTGGGATCTGCCCAGTGAATAATAACTGCTATTTGGTTCCCATTTTGTTGTATACCTACTTTGATGCTATATATCCCATTTTGGATATACACACACATATGCACGTCCCTATCACAGAAGTGTCTCAGGGAGGTGTACAATAATTAAAAAAACAAACACAAATCTTAATTATTTAATTATTATTTTTTTATCCGTTTAAATTTATATCCTGCCCTTCCCCATGGCTCGGGGTGGCTAACAACATATATAAAACCATTAAAAGCCATAAAAACAGAATACAACCCCCCCAACCATCCCACAACCCCTAACAAAACTACCCAGTACCGACTCCCCATGTCCTACTCCAACCCCCTCACAACCCTACCCCTGCCCACCCAGCAAACCCCCTATCCCTGCCCACCAAATGGCTTTAATAAAGAGAAAGGTCTTAAAAATACATATAAACACCCTAGACTTCCCACCCAAGCCATACCTCCCCCTCCTATCACCCTCACAAAATTACCCTTCCATCCTCTCCCCATTGCCCTCTCCCAGAGCATATCTCCATAAAATACAAAATTTAAACACAGCCTTAAAAATTAACCCCTTCCCTTCATTCCAGTCCTCTGGCTGTCAAATAACCAGCAGCCTTTAGGCCCAGCCTTCAGCTGCCACAAATTTGTGAGCCTCTTAAAAGAGCCACCATTAGCAAGCAGCAGCAACAGCAAGTAAGGCCCCCCCTCCTCAGTCGAGCTGGACTGGGAGTCTCCTGATGGTGATGGAGGAGCTGGAAGTGTCCTTGAGGACAGCCAGCCTTGTGTATTTGTGAAAATTGTTCACATCTTTGGTTAAACAAACAAGTGTTCAAATAAATCTTTATTGGTGATGCAATATTTGCACCTTCATTCATTTGGATGTTTTGTTTCAGAAACTCTGTTTATTCTGTTCTTTGTTTACTTTGTTTTAGCATTTAATTTACTTTGGTTTTTGGTACACTAGTGCATGATGGTGTTATTGTGATAGTGATCTTAGCACAATAGTGCCGTTGGATAACAGTGTGGTACACACTAGCACTAAGTCGTACCACTGAAGTGAACAAAGTACCAAAATACCAATGTAACCAAAATACTGAAACAGCCCACAAACCTAAATGAAGAGCAGAAGATACTATCTGAATCCAGAAACAAAGTTGAAGAGCACCTAATATCCACTTCAGTAAAACTGATTTGAAGTGACCAAATTTGTTGAATTCAGTGTTTTCTTATACAGTGAACTCATTTGGCTATTAATATATGGGAGCTGAGTCATTGATTTAAATGATGGAGAACTGTTTCAGCTTCAGTTAAGATTAGGGATGGGTGAACAGGTCGCGGTTTGGTTGTTCGGTCGTTCAGTTCGGTTGCCGAGTTCCTGTACGGCCGTTCGGTTTGGTTAGGTTCAGCCATTCGGAAATTGTATCGCGTGGTCTCGTGATTATGTCGGAAACCGGAAATTTGATGGGCGGAGCTTGTGTGGCAAGAGAGTGTGTGTGGTGTGACTGGCTGGCTGTTTGGGTTTGTTTCGTGTGTTTTGACTGTGTTTGACTGTGTTGTTTTGGCTGGTTGGTGAGTGTTGGTGGATGTTTGGCTGGAGTGCTTTTTTTAAAAAAAAAAATGAAGAAGACTCAGAGTCAGCCTGTGCTGATCAGACGCTGGGGGGTCAACGTGGTGCTCCCGGAGTCGGCGTCAGAGTCGGAGGAAGAGGTTGCTGCTGATGTGGCCGCTGCAGCACCTTCGGTGGTGGTGGAGCAGCAAGAGCTGGGCAAGGAGGTGCTGCCACTCCTGCCAGGTTTATAAACTTTTTTTTTACTTTGAGTACAAGAAGAATACTATCCTTGAGAGCAAGCTAATAATAATAATATGATGATGATGATTGATTGATTTTTATTGTACTGGCTGTAGCCATGACAAAATCAAACAAAAAAACCATACATCAACACTACTTATAAAGCATACACAAATAAATAAATAAACATAATGCATAAATTGAGGTACATTTCCACAAGGATAATCACCTTCAGCCCCTCCCCTATAAGTTCTCAGCATTTCTCTTTACCAGTACCCACATAATTGATTAATTAAGTGAATGGGCCACAGGAATGCTTTGTACCCATTATTTCAAAAGGCAGCACAGGATGGTTTGATTAGTTATTGCGCACCCCACCTTTAATATATAGCAGTATTGATACATTTGCTAGACATATCTGTAATATCTGAGACACTTTTACAGCTAACCAATAAGTGTCATCAGGTATTTTGATCTGTTTGTCTTTCCCTTATAGTAAGAACCTTTCTCCTCTCTTTTTTCACCCAAAGTAGGACATTACCTGAGTGATTTTATTACACCTATCAGATAACAATATTTTTATTTTCTTCTCACTTGGTAGATTTTCCTGGATATTAAGCTTTCGATATAAGTCATTTTGCAGACTCACATGGGGGAGATCCTCAATAGCCCCAAAACAGCAAGCATAAACCCTTTCATGGTAGGGGATTCCCTGGTATCTCCCCTTTAGCACCGCTGTCAGCATGAGCTGAAGGCAGAGAGCTAAGAAGGCTCTCTTTTGTTGTGGTGGCAACTCACTTTGGATATAATTACAGCCCTCCTTTCTTGGTAATAACAATTTATACCAAGGAGTAGCTTTTACCATCAGCGACAAGGATCTAGTTGTTTGCATGTCAAGGTCCATTATTCAAGTTTTAAGCATCCTTTTCACAGTTACAAAATGAAAGGATTTCAGAAAAGGGAGAGATAAACCCAGATTTTCAAAGACCCTTTTGGTTCCCTGCCACCATAGATTTTTGCCATTGAGAGTTTCCTGCTTTTCTATCAGACAACATTTGAGCAGGTTCTCATCACCATTGGCAGTAACAGCAGCAGACATTGGTTTCCAAACTTGCCAGGGTACAGAACCCTTGGCACAGACAGCATATAGGCCTAGGGCAGGGCAATTGGCACTAGCAGTAGCAGAGTAGCAGACATTGGTTGCCAGGGTACAGACAGCATAGCGTAGGTAGGCGACATTGGCAGCAGCAGCAGACATTGGTTGCCAGGGCAGACAGGCAGCATGGCATGAGAGGCAGTAGGGCAGGCAGGCTGGGACATTGGCAGCAGGGCACTCAGATAGGCTAGCAAAGACTGTGGAGCGCGAGAGAGCGAGAGCCAGTCAGTGTCACATAGGCGGTCTGAGATCGTGTCGCCATAGACCGGCTGGCAGGTTTACAGTTTGTTTCCCAATGCCACCCTGTGTCATGAGGTCAGTCAGATAAGGTGGCCGAGGCTGTCTAGTATGAGAGAGGGGGGGTGCCAGGCATTGGGAGGGAGGGAGGGACGGACAGCACCTAAGCAACACAGGAGTAGTATCCCTAGCCCAGATTGAGGAGGAGGAGTCCCGTCCCAAGACTTCCCCTGGCATGGGATGGCGTGTGCCACTTCACCATCACTCCTTGTCCAGGGGCAGCTCGGGGAATCCCAGCAGCGGAAGGTTGACCTTTAGAAACAACTCCTGCTCCACCAACTTGGCCCCCAGTCTCAGGCGGTGCGGGGAGCAAATGTCCCCCACCACAGAGAACACGCATTCGCTGGGGACACTGGTTGGTGGGCAGGACAGATACCCGTGGCCACTTTTGACAGGGCTGGCCACATGTTGGCCTTGCAGGCCCAGTAGGCCAAGGGATCACTGCTGGGATCAATGCATGGTTCCTCCTCGAGGTAGGTCTCCACTGCTGCTGAGGTGCCATCATACTCCCTCTGGTAGCTCTGAGTGGGCACCACCTGCCCCACTGCCCTCAGCCATGCTGATTGCCCTTTTGTGCTGGGCTCCAGGCTCCCCAGAGTGACCTGAAAAGAGGAGGAGCTGCTGGCAATAGGGGTCCTGCTGCTGCTGCTGCTGCTGCTCATCCTGTTGCTGGTGCTGCTACCGCTAGGGCTGGGGGCAGGGATAGACCCAGATGGCTGGAAGGAGTCACTGCTCCCACTCCCACCATCCACAGGGGCATCCTGCTGCATGGCCCGCTCTGCCTGCCAGACCTTCTGTACCAGCGCAACCTTCCGGAGGCCATAGACTGCTGTCTCATGTGCCATGCTGCCCTTGATCCTGGGGTCCAGCATGGTTGCAAGGATATATTCTTCCCGGTGCAGGAGCTCATCAAAGTGCGCACTCAGCCCCTCCTTCAGCTTCTGCGCCAGGTCAAGCACCTCATGGGACATCTTCCTGCCCGCAGGGCCACAATTCCGCCCCCCGAGAATCTCGTCCAGGTTCCAGTGGAAACTATGGACCAGTGGGGTCACCTGTATGAGGGTGGTGGTGGAGTTGCTCACAGTCTCCGTCATGACCAGGAATGGTCTCAGGACGAAGACCATGTGAGCAAGGATCTCCCATTCCTCCCTTTTGTACCCTGGAGGTGCCTCAATGTCTGTCTCCAGTTCCACCTGATGTAGGGCGGCTTCCTGATCAAGAAGCTGCTCGAGCATCAGGAAGGTGGAATTCCACCTGGTGGAGACATCTTGGACCAGCTGGTGCACCAGGGACCCTTCCTTGGCCTGCTTCTCCCAGAGGAGCTCGCTGCCCTTCACGCTCCTGTTGAAGAAGCCTGCCAGCTTCCCCCCCTGGTCAACCAGGGAGCTAAGGGTGCCTGGCCCAATCCCCTTCTCCCCCAAGCCCAGAGCATCCCTGACCACAAGATGGAGGGTGTGTGCAGTGCAAGGGATGCTTGTGAAACCCCCGTCATGGACTGTCTTTAGTATATTGGCCACGTTGTCCATGAACACACACCCCTTGGTGAAGGCTAGGCCTGACATGACCTACTCCCTTACCATGGCGGCCAGGGATGCCTCGAGGTTCTTTGAGGTGTGGGAGGATTTCCCTTACTTGTGCCTGAAGCAGGGCCCAGCTATACCCTGCTTCAGGACCCCTCCTGAAACTTCCAAGTGCTGCCTCTGTGTCCTGCCACCAGTGCGCTGTTACCACCAGGTATGTGTGCTGGGCATTCCTGCTGGACCACAAGTCCATGGTGAAGTGGACCGTGCCCCCCAGCCCCTGACAGCTGCTCCCTCACCCGCTCCTTCAAAGCCCTGTACAGCTGTGGCACCACAGTCCGACTCAGGGTGGAGAAGGAAGGCAACTTAAACTCTGTGTGTGTGTGTGTGTGTGTGTGTGTGTAGGAATCCAATCAGCCACTGGAAGTCCTTGTCCTCTACAATTGAGAAGGGCTGTCCATCCAGTGCAATCATCTTGTCCAACAGGCGCTTAGCTTTCTCTTGAAAGAAGCCATTCTGCCCTCCAGAACCCAATGGCCTTGGCAGCTGCCCCCACCCCAGTTCCTCCATAGTAGACTGACGCTGCTGGTGAGGCTCCTGATGCTCTTCTGCCCCCATACTGCTCCTGCTGCTAGAGGCAGCAGCAGTTGGTGTAGGACGCTTGCCCGCTGAAAGAGCCGGGCGACTGGCTGCTGCAGTCGGGAACCCGCTGGCATCGACTTCCCCTGACTTCCTGCTTAGCAGCAGAGCACTGTGGCATGACTTCAGGTGCCTCACCATTGCAGTTGTTACAAAGTTGGCGTGCACCTGTCCATGCTTTACCAGCTTATTGAACAAAGTGCACTGCACCTCTCTGGGATCATCTGCCTGCACCAGATTAAAATGTTCCCAGACAGAGGATTCTTTTTCCCCTCCTGCCTTCTGACTCACTGCTGCCAATGCTGATGAGAGGGGAAGAACTTGGTGATATTGGCGACACAGCTCTGGGAGGAGGCTCAGCCATCGCCTCAGCTACAGACATCTCCTCTGCGGCATTAGTGTCTGCCTCTGACTCACTGTCCGTGATCATGGTGATGTCCTGTGAAAAAGAGTACTGGGACCCTGAGGCTAGACTGTACATACCCGCCATGCTGCTGGCACTCTCCCTGTGCCCCCCTCTACAGCTGCTAGTACTGCTGTTGCTACTCCTCTCCCTACTGCCATTGCCCAGGGATTGGGCCCTGCCTCTAGCAGTCGGGGTGGGATCCACCAACTCTGGACTGCTGGGGATCACCTCAACAATGAGGGGACATTGGTGGCCCTGGAGGAACATCAGAAGCAGAAGCACCTGCTCCTGCACCCGTAGCAGAGACAGCCTCAGCCTAACGTACTGCAGGCCTTCCAGTGCCCTGCGTCGCAGTGTAGGGCACTGCCAGGAGGCGACGCTGAGCCGTTGAAGCCTGTTACCCTAAAGCAGGCCTGTGGAGTTTGGGGTGTGGTGATATTCTTGTGCTGCTGCTGCTGCCTGGTCCCGCTCTGCGGGCACAGCCACCACCTCTCCCACGTGCCCCATTGCCTGTTTTACGGGCAGCAGACCAGCCTCTCCTACTCCCCTTCTCCATGTCTTCCAACTCAAACAAAGACACACAAAGATTTTATAATAATTTTTTTTTACTCAATTTTTTAATCTAATATTATATCTATCTCTACACTAAATCTAACTGCTATTAACTATTCTAAAACCTATTGAACTAAATGGAATATCCTAATAATTAACTACAAAGGCCTTGTCCTACAAACACACTGTATCTCTATCTATCTCTATAACTAAGCTAACTACTATGTATATCTATCTAGTAACTATCTATCTAATAACTATCTATCTATATATACAATATTACACAGGGGGAAACACAAAGAACACAGGGAGGGGTACAAAACTGAAATGAAAATCAATCTAATAATAATCCTACTCTAAATAAATCCAAAACTTAAAACAGGGGAAGGGAATAATCAGAGATGAAATAAGAGGGAGAGGGAAGGGATTCAATGGAGAGGGGAGGGAGGAAGGAAGATTGAACACAGGGAGGGGTAAAAACAAAAAATAACACCTAAATCTGTCTAATATCTAAATAAATGATAATATGGAGGTAAATAGGTTGGATGGGTGAAATAGGAGGAGGATGGCAATAGGAAGGAACAAAATCTGTTGGGAGAGGGAGCCTTCTGAAACGCCTGCTGTCAGAAACAGTGACAAGCTCAGAAGGTGCTGGGAAGGGAGGAGGGCAATGAGTTTTGTTACTTGCTGCACCTGCCTTACCACAGGCCCCATTGGTTCCATGCAGCCTAGCCCGTGGCCAATTGCAGACTGTGAAGCCTGTGGTCTGAGGAGAAAAGGGATGGTGATTGGGCAGGCTGGCTGCTACTCCAAGCCTCTCCACCCCTGGTGCCTGGAAGTCTGCTCCTCAGCTGACTCCCTGTCTCTGTCACGTTTTGCCTGCCAGTAACATGTTTTTGCCACCCGAACTCATCTGAACTCGATCCGAACCAACCATACTGTTCGGTCATTTGGGAGTTCAGAATCAAGTTCGGTTCGGTCAGTTGGGGTTTGGGTTTGGTCATCCAAACAGGCCGTGTTTGGGCTGAACTCCGAACTTCCGAACCGCGTTTGCACATCCTTAGTTAAGATATAGGTCATTATCCCATTCTTTGGTATCCTCCTTCATCCCAATGGATTCACTGCCCTTTGAGATCTTGATTTTTATTTCACATCCATGTACCTTGAAGAGACTGGATCTTGATTTGTCTTCTCTTCTCAAGGCCAGAAAGGAAGGGTCAATCAAAGTGAACTGCACTGTCAAGTCTTACCTTTGCAGTTTCTTAACTCTGTGGTCCCCCTTTCAGCATGTTAGATAAACTTGAGGGAGTGAGAAAATTGAGACATCTTCATTCCAAAGAGCATGTTCTCTTCCCCATGTCCTAACTCTGGTACAGAAGAAATTCGTCCTACCTCCTAATAGTAGTTCTTAGATAGTAAACATCCAAGTATCTGGCCTTAATTCTTTAATGGCTTCAGCTTCTTTGCTGTCACATTCCATTGACATTCCACAGAAATAAAGAGCTTATTAAACTGGACCTGGTACATTTAGCGGCATTCAAGAAGTTTAAATTGAGCTCAGGGGGGATCAATGCTTTTCTTCATAATCATTTTCTACCCACCTTGATGTGATTTTCTTGATGCAGACATCAGAGCCATATGATATATCTTAGGCCAGTCCTGCAGTGCTCTGCAAGAAAAGTGTATGTTAAATTGTGCATTCCAATTCTGTTCTTCAGTTAGTAGCTTATCATGTCAAGTAGTAGTTTTTAATAAAATTAAAAAAATAAAGAAAATGTTACCATCTTGGATGCTGCTGCAAAACTCATGGGGATTCTGTCATTTTTAGATTGCTTCATATAGAAACTGTTGCCTGCTGCACAGAGCTGGAGTAACGTGGGGTCAGCAGGATCAAGTGCCACAAGCACAAGCCTGAGGGGGCACAAACCGGACCTCATCTTGGACCACAGGTTGGTTTTCTGTGGTGCCCATCAAATTTTGGGGACTGCCAAGTTGGGTTGATAGTAGCTCCACTGCCTCATGAATGGCCTGGGGCATATCTGCTGCTACTGACTGGCTCCACTCCCCACCCCGAAAATCCCAACCCCTGATATCACACCACTAATATTAAGAGGGTAGAGATTTCTAGGGTCAAAGAAGTGAGACATCTGGTCTCTGGTAGGGATGAGTGAACAGAACCGAGTTCAGAAATTCGGTTCTGTTTGAAAATCGAGTTTGGTTCGGAAGTTCGGTTTGGTCGACCGAACTATTAGAGTCCGGTTCGAGCTCTGAACTCCTGAACAGAGTTCGTAAATTCAAACCCCATTGAACTAAATGGAATATTATCTTATAGGGATGAGGGAACAGAATCAAGTTCGGAAATTCGGTTCAGTTTGGTTTGGTTCAAAAATCGAGTTCGGTTTGGAAGTTCAGTTCAGTCGACCAAACTGGTCAAGATCAGTCCAAACTCTGAACTTCCAAACCGTGTTCCCCCATCCCTAGTCTCTAGCACAGCAGAGTAAACTTAGAGCATTGACTGACACTCGGGGTACAGTCCTTCACCATTAAAGTAAATGTGTTGATTCCCATGAAAAATATACAACCATATTCACATAAAATGGTACAACACTCCTCTTAAAACAATGTTTTTCATACAGGTTCTGATGTTGTTCCCTTGGCTTGTGGAACCATAAACAACCAAAAATTAGGGAATTGCTGAGCACAGATCTGCACTGTTTGAGGTCTGCAGAAAAGTTTAGCACATTACTACTTTTATTAAGTCTAGGTCACTGCTTCAAAGTTCATTTTATTGCAGTTGTTTTGTGCGTGTGTGCGTGTGTGTGTGTGTGTGTGTTAAACAAAAGATGGCAAATCCACACTTCCTAAGCTTTAAATTGATATATATATGTAGGTTATGTGATTGGAAGTATCACCAAAAATTCTTATACAGTAAACTAACTGGCTCTTAATATATACTTGGGAGCTGAACAATTGATTTTGATGGTGGAGGACTGCATGCACAGTATCTAGATACCTCCTTTCCTGCAATCACTTTGGAAACCTTGATTTAATATTAGGGATATGCATTCTTTTTAGTTAATATTAATAACTCAAATGAAAAAGTCATTTTCATTTTAGTTGTTACAATAACTAAAATGAATGGGTTAATAACTAAAAATGAATAAATATTAGTATTAGTTATTAGCTCTGCTCTGCTGCATGCAGGGCTAGAGTGCATGCTATGATTCCAGCCTGTCTGTGCCTTGCTGTAAACAAAAGTTCAGAAGGAGGTCAGAAGGATGAGTGACTTCTTCACCGTCCAATTGCATATGCTCTAACACAGGAAAATCCCTCTGATAGGTCATTCTTTGGACATGCTGTGTAAGCTTTCTGTACCAACCAGGGACTCAGGATGGCTTTGTGAGGGAGGGCAAGATGAGTGTTCCTAACCTTCTGCCAAGCTAAGGAACTTTGCCAGTGTTAATTCAGTCGCAGATAGAATGCTTGTTGGATTTTCTCAGTCTCTGTGTGGTTGCTCTAACCCAGCCTCACTTAGACAAATTGATAGTTATAAAAACAAATTTGTTTCTCTGTCTTTCTGTGTCTCCTCCCTTCCTTCCAATTATTCCCAGTGTTCATTATCTTTGTCTTTAATCCTTGTTTGCCTCTCTGTGTAATATTGTCATTTTTGGTACTGTTTTTTGAAGTGTCAGCACTTTGTGCACTACAATGTACTAACTGTACTCATCAACCATCTGGTTCAGTATGAGGGGAAAGGGAAGGAGAATTTTGACATGGATGATTCCTTGGGAGAGGAGAACATTATGTCCAAATTTTGTCCAAATAGGATGGAAAACAAAGATGTTGCCGAAGAAAATGTGTCCTGAAATGACAAAAATAAAATAGGTTTATAAAATTTGAACCCTTTATCCAATCTTTCTGAAATGTGGCTGGGATGGTCCCCTAGAGAAGGGATACAATATTACCAAATGCCATGAAAATTGGATGAAAAATGAATATGTTGCAGCCAGAAATACATTTCCCATTGAAACCAATGGGATGGGGATAACTAAGATAATAACTAAAACTAATGGGAATAACTAAAACAATAAGTAAAACTAATGGGATTTTAATAACTAAAACTAAAATAAAAACTAAAACTATTTTTTTCCGGCACCCCCCCCATTTAACATCCTGTGTGTCTGACCCTTGAATGCTACAAAAAAGTGAGAAGATTAGAAAGCTGACATCCAGTTATGTTGAATACTATATTCCAGGTTGTTAGCGTTTCTCGTACAATTGGACACCTTCGTACTTTAGCATCAAGTGTTTTGTAGTTTTTATCTCATTTATTATCATCCAGGCAGGAATGTCAGAGATGTTAAGTGCAGGGTTGCTCATAAGTACTAATTATAGAAAAACGAATGCCCGGGCTAGACTAGGCATGGCAAAAATGTAGCACAGCAGTCTGAGTGCTGAAAACAGTAATTTAAAAGGTCTCCACTTTATTACCACTTCACAGAGTATAGCAAAGAAGAGATCAGAGCATTTCTCCTACCATTGCCTTCACCAAATGTACTCTTAACAAATGAAAAAATAGCCTGCTTCAGTGCAGGGTTGGTCTGTGCATTCCCTACTCAGTCCCCTTCACATGTTTAGTATGTCCAATCTACATGTCCAGCTCCCTACATGTTTTTCATGCGCTTGCAGGCAGCCCCCACTTGTGGTGCTAATGATAGTAAGAGCAAAGAGAGGGGCAGGAAGCAGTCACTCGTCAGGCACTTTAGGATTTCAGTCCACAACTCTATGGAACTGGCGGATCTGTACATGCAGAGGTTCTGCACACAACCTCCTAATTGATGGGATCATGTGGACATGTGGGTGCACATTAGCCATTGTCGGCGCATCCGGAATGAGACAAGGACTCCAAGTTGGATTTTAATGGCCGCACTCTTTATTAAAATTATAATTAAGCTAAGTGGGGTACTTGCCTCTAAGCAATTCAGGTCCAGCACTCCCAACTCAAATAACCATTAGTAACGTAACTAAACAGGACTTGGCCTGAATATGCCCTCCAGTGCCAACCCCAAACAATGTCTCCCCTTTCACTCACCGGCCCGAGGCCATGATTGAAGGGGACAGTGTCTTTTTCAGACCGGAGTAAGGATACAGCACCAAAGGACTGAGGACTGCCCTCCTTCTGACAGGCACCTCTCCCTGGGATGTGACCCTCGTGCTTGCCGTGCCCTGCTTTTGTGCCGGGTGTCGCATCCCCATCTCTTAAGGAGATGCCTTCCATTGTTATTACTTTTCTGTTTAAACACCTAACGGTACTGGACCCCTGCAAGAGTGCGACAGTAACATTTAGGCAACCGAACACCCTCCGAAGGATATCCTACAGGCCTGATAGACCAAATGTGCAGGAAAACACTGTGAGGAAGGCAATAAAACAGGACTCTATAGTGGCCAATTTGGGTCACCTGGAAAATTTCAACCTGGCCCCCGAAGGCGGCGGATATTATTCCACAGTACCTGTGGCTCCAGGCTCTCTCGCTGAATGACAAGGGAGCTTCCTGGCCAGCGGTGAGGCTCCTCCCCTTTCTGGGAGTGTCCTCCATGCCGCACCTCTGGGTTGGCCAGAAGCCCGTTGCCTGGGGCAACCCTGGCCGGACCAGGCTGCTTTTCCCGCCGGCGTGAGAGCCCCACTTTGCATCCTGCTGCAGCAACCATGCTGCAGCAGGGAGTGCCTGCTTCCCCACCCTTGTCTCTCCCAAAGGGAGCGCCACACGGGGCCCGCTGGCCACCATCTTCTGTAGGCCAGAGGTTATTGTCAGTGCTTCCAGAATGAGACAAGGACTCCAAGTTGGGTTTGAATGACCACACTCTTTACTCAAATTATAATTAGGCTAAGTGGGGTAATTGCCTCTAAGCAATTCAGGTCCAGCACTTCCAACTTGAATAACCATTAGTAACATAACTAAACAGTAGGGATGGGCGAACATTGCGGTTCGGGTTCGGCCTTTGGTTCATCTGCGTTCGGTTCGGCCGTTTGGTTCGGCCGTTCGGTTCATTCACCGGGTGCGGGTTCGGCCGTTCGATTTGGCCATTCAGTTCAGGTTCGGCCATTTGGAAAAAAGTATTGCGAGAGTACATGAAGCCGTGATCGCACTGGAAATTCGAGTGCGTGCGGAGCTGTGTGGTGAGTGAGTGTGTGTTTGGTTGGGTGGCTGTTAGTTTTGTGTGTTTTGGCTGTGTTTTGGTTGGTTTTTACTGTGCTGTTGTTTTTGTTGTGGTTGGTGAGTGTTGATGTGTGTTGTGGGTGACTGTGTTTTGACTGTTGGAGGCTTTTTTTTTTTTTTTAATGAAGATAGCTGCAGTGTTGCTTCCGTGGCTGGGGGCCAACTTTGTGGTCGAAGAGGAGGAGGAAGAGGTCACTGCCCCTACTACACCTCCATTGGTGGTGCCCGGTTCCTTGGATGAGGAGCAAGTGGCGGGCTCAGGTGCTGCCAGGTTTGTAAACTTTTTTTTTACTTTGAGGACAAGAAAGGCTCTATCCATTAGAATGAGCTCAATGGCATGCGGGTGGGTGTGCGGGTAGTGGGCATCAGTCAGGTACAAACAGTGGGCATCAGCGGATGTATGCCACACAGAGAGAGGGTACTGTAGTGTGGGGGGCTCTGTCACGAGCAGCACCCCCACCAAAACATGTGCCAGGCTATCAAGGGTCTCCACTGTCCAGTTGCCATCCCATTCCCTACACACCCCCAAATAAGGGCAGGGTCTTTCCAGCCAGGGTCACATCTCCCATCGCCATCCCTAGCACCCCAATGAGGGCAGGATTTGCACGTGCTAGCCAGGGCCTTCCTAGTTGCAATCCCTAGCATCCCCAAGCACCCCAGGGAGCGCAGGATTTGCACTTGCCAGTCAGGGGCTTTCTAGTTACAATCCCTAGCATCCCCTAGCACCCCCAGGAGGGCATGATTTGGATGTGCTTTCTAGTTGCAATCCCTAGCACCCCAAGGAGGGAGGACTAAAGGCATCATCATCATCATCATAAATGCATGATATTACTTTGGTGTTCTTAATGTGTTCCCATTTCAGAGAGGAATCGAATGCCAGCCCCAGTGCTGCTGCCAGGACCAGGCTAAGGAGGACCCCTAGGTGGAGGTCGCCACTGCCAGTGACACCCCCAGACATTCAGCGCTGGAAGTCTGTTGTCTGGAGGTTTTATCACAAGGGCGATGGAATCGCCATATGCAAGGTATGGCACGGGGACTGGAACAACAGGGAATGAATTAGCCTATGACATGACCTGTTAGGAATGGAAGTCTCCTGCAGAGAGAGATTGGCCACCCAGTCCACCCACTTGTGGAGAAAGAATGCAGGCAGGGCTTGACAGACCATTGGTCTGACACAGTATGGCACTTCTTATGTTCCTATCTTTTTCTGCTCTTTTTAGATCTGCCAGAAAAGATTCTGTCAGCAGAGGGAGGGGGACCACATCGGGGCTCATCGAGTGCACCCATGGCCTGAGAGTGAGGTGGAAGGTGGAGTCTGGTGTGGGCGTGGAGCCTTGGCACCAGAAGAAGGGGGGAAGTCAACCCACAAACAATGGCATGTAAGCCCTCCCCCCCCCTCCAGCCCTGATGTGGAGACCCCTGAGCCCTGGGAGAATGCAGAGGCCAAGGCCTTTTGGGCCCAGTTGGAGCAGCCCACCAGGGACTTCGTGGCCACGGTCCAGCTGTCTGCAGCTACCATGGAGAACCACCTGGTGGAGCAGTTGCAGGGGGTCCAGGTGGAGAGGCAGAAGGTGGAGGCGTACGGTCAGTATGTCTCTGCCGAGTTTGATCGCCTGCAAATGTACCACCAGGTGCTCTCCAGGTGGCATCAGGACATGGAAGGGGCCCTGAACTCTGCCATCTCCCATGGCTACAAGCTGCCAGAGTCCCAGGTGGCCGGCCCTCAGCCCTGTGCTGCGCCCCAATGGCTGTTGCCTTTCCCCCAAGTCCTGGGGGACAGGCCCAGAGACTCCTAGTTTAATTTATAAGTTTCCTTTGAATGTTTGCTTTTGGTTTTTATAATGTTGTTGTTTTGTTTTGTTATGTAAATAGTTTAAATAAAAGTTGTTGTATTTCTTTTTACACACTTCGTTTGAACTGTCCAATCTTTTATTCCTATGTGCTGAAGTTGGTGGTAGCAGCAGGTACAGGAACGCACACAGGCAGGCAGGCAGCCAGGCACTTATAAAATGTTGTGTGTTATATTCCATCTCATTATAATAGGTTTGCTACGTGCTGGATGTGGGCAATGGCCATTGGGCGCATGAGCACAGATGGGAGTTCTTCCTGGTTTTGGCAGGTGGCAGCCAGGATAGCTGGATACACCTACCTCTCCCCCTCTAACTCACATCTCCCTTGTTCTAGCTGGGAACCTCTCTCTCTCTCTGGCCATATAGTGCAGGTGACAGCATGGGTGGGATCGTGTCTGTCTCTCCTTCAAGCAGTGGGTGGACTTTCTCTCTCTTATTTCTCTCTCTCTCTCTTGGCAGCAACCTGGGTGGGCAGACAGGCACCTTGGCATGAGAGGTAGGAAGGTGGACTGAGGCAGGCTTTGAGCTTGGTGGCAACCTGGGGTACAGAACCCTTGGCACAGATAACATATAGGCCTGGCAGCAGCAGCTGTTTCTTTATGCCATGGCATCATGGCACAGACAGTATATAGGTCTGGCCTGGGGGCCATTGGCACTGGAAGAAGCAGATATTGGTGGCCATGGTACAGAACCCTTGGCATGGACCACATATAGGCCAAGGCCTGGGGGCCATCTCTGTGAGCGGAATGACAGCAAATGGGAGGAGGTCTAGAGACTGAGATGAGACAGGAAAGCAAGTAAAACTCCCCACCCACACCATGTTACCTACCTAAATACCCACATACTAAATAACTGTGACAGAGACACAAACATATGGGTATATTGTCACGTGACCAATCCCCCTCACCCCCAATTGTCACCCATTGGCACGACTTTTTTAATCTGCTTGCCTTGCGTGACATACTTTATTGATGGCCCCATGCATGGGAGCCATCAGCACCTTAAAGTCCAAGAGCATTGAGGTCAGGCTAAGAATGATGAGGGGACAGGGGTAAGGGGGCTGGGCAGGGGCAGGTGCCTCCTGGCTGGAAAGGGTGGACGTTCCCTGGCACTTTTTGGTAACCATGGCAAAGTCACAGAACAAGCATCCTGGACTCTAGGAGAAGTTTAAGATTCTTTTAGGATTGAGATCATCCTGGGCGAGCTCCAAACAATCAGAAGGCAAGCAAACTGAGTACATCATCACTGCGGAAATCCTCAAAGAGCTCAGCAATGAATTCAGGTTGCACAACCGGATATGTGCCATCAGTCAAATCTGTGAAGTGGAAAGGATTCGGAATGTGATCTGTAGGGATGTGTGAACATGAACAGTTGATCCTAAGAGATAGTCAAGCGTTGTTGCGAAGGGACAGGCGATCGCCAATAGCCTCCATTTCCTGCAGCCGATCGAAAGGGAGTCGGGTTCAGGATATCCCATTCCACCCCATTGTAAAGTTCACCCAGCCCCTGCCTGCCGGCGCACTCATCCGGCCTATTGCAGTCTACAAGACTGAGGAGCAAATGGCTGACGTGCAATACCAGCAACAGCTGCAGACATTGGGTTGCTGGGGCAGAACCTGTGGCACAGACAGCATAGGCAGCATTGGCAGCAGCAGAAGTTATTGGATTGCTAGGCCACAGCACCTGTGGTACAGCAGACTGCACTACAGCAGCAGTAGGATTGACAGCGCCCTGTGAGCGGAATGATGGACCCAGGCCCATCACGGTGGGTCCTAGGGCTAGAAGAGTGGCAGCGTGTAGATATTGGCCACAGCCCTCCCTGCCAGTAACGT
>QEPC01009440.1:2787463-2798162 GCA_003113815.1 Sphenodon punctatus | reverse complement strand
CCCCAGCCAGGCCCTCCGAGGCCCCCCAGCCCCAAAGAGACCAAAACCGCAGTCCCAAGCCCCCCCCAGCAGGCCCTACCTGCTGCCCCTGCGGCTCCATCCTCCCCTGCCTTGAGGAGCTCGAGACCATCACGTGATCCCTACAGTGAGCGTGCACAACCCAGTTGACTTGAGAGAATGTTGGGAGCCATCTCGAAGAACCTTCTTTACAAGGTAGCAACCTTCTGATCAGCACGTGGGGAGGAGAGGAGGAGCTGTGTTTGTTTACAAACAGCCTTATCTCCCAGCCCAATTGAGTCCCCACTGCTGCTGCTGCAGCTGCTGCTTTGCTCCTAGGAGGGAGAGGCACTCAGGCAGGTGAGGCCACCCCCCACCCGGCCCCACAGGGGTCGGGACCAACAATTTTTTAAAAATAAATAAATTAATTTTTTTTAAAATACAGCGGGACCGGCCCTCCAGCCCAGCCCGGCCCACCGGGAATCCTCCCGGTGGGTTCAATGGCCAATCCGCCCCTGATGACAAGGGCACTTCCCTAACCTCCACCACCACCGGACCCCCCCACCTCAAGGCCAGAACCGAAGATCAGGTCAAGGATATACCCCCCCACATGGGTCGGGCAGATCACCACCTGGGGCAGATCCATGGTTGCCATGGCAGCCATGAATTCTAGCTTTGCTCCTACAAGGCCGGCATCGGCATGGATCTTGAAGTCCCCCAGGACCAAAGTCCTGAAGGAGCCCAACGCCACCTCTGAGGCCAGCTCTGCTAGAGCGATAAGGGATGCTGCCGGACAGGAAGGGGCCTGGTATACCAGCAGCACCCCTAGCTTGCCCCCAGACAAATCAAACACCACATGTGTTTGCAGCTGGTGCTGCTGCTACTGCTAGGGCTGGGGCCAGGGATAGACCCAGATGGCTGGAAGGGGTCGCTGCTCCCACTCTCACCATCCCCAGGGGTGTCCTGCTGTATGGCCCGCTCTTCCTGCCAGACCTTCTGCACAAGCGCAACCTTCCGGAGGCCGTAGACTGCTGTCTCACGTGCCATGCTGCCCTTGAACCAGGGGTCCAGCATGGTTCCTAGGACATATTCCTCCCGGTGCAGGAGCTCGTCAAAGTGCACACTCAGCCCCTTCAAGCACCTCTTCTGACATCTTCCTGCCTGGAGAGCCACAATCCCATGTCTGAGAATGTCATCCAGGCTCTGGTGGAGACTATGGACCAGCGGGGTCACCTGGCTGAGGGTGGCGGTGGAGCTCCCTGTTGTACCCTGCAGTTGTCTCAATGTCTGTCTCCAGTTCCACCTGATGCAGGGCGGCTTTCTGTTCAAGAAGTCGCTTGAGCATCAGGAAGGTGGAATTCCACCTGGTGGAGACAACCTGGACCAGCGTGTGCACTGGGGACCCTTGCTCGGCCTGCTTCTCCTGGAGGAGTTCGCTGCCCTTCACGCTGCGGTTGAAGAAGCCCATCAGCTTCCTCCCCGGTCACCCAGGAAGCTAAGGGTGCCTGGTCCAATCCCCTTCTCCCCCAAGCCCAGAGCATCCTTCACCATGAGATGAATGGTGTGTGCAGCGCAAGGGATGCTTGTGAAACCCCCTCATGGACTGCCTTTAGTATATTGTCTGCGTTATCTATGACCACACACCCCTTAGTGAAGGCCGTGCCTGGCGTGACCCACTCCCTCACCATCGTGGCCAAGGCTGCCTCAAGGTTCCTCGAGGTATGAGAGCTGTCCCTGGCTTGGGTCTGAAGCAGGGCCCACCTATACCCTGCTTCAGGTCCCCTCCTGCCACTGCCAAGCACTGCCTCTGGGTCCTTCCACCAGTGTGCACTCACTGCCAGGTAGGTGTGCTGGGTGTTTCTTGTGGATCACAGGTCGATGGTGAAGTGGACCGTGGCCTCCCCAGCCCCTGCCAGCAGCTCCCTCATCCGCTCCTTCAAAGCCCTGTAGAGTTGTGGCACCACAGTCCGACTCAGGGTGGAGCAGGAAGGCATCTTAAAGTTGTGGGCTGGGAACCCAATCAGCCGCTGGAAGTCCTTGTCCTCCACAATTGACAAGGGCTGGCCATCCAGGCAATCATTTCTGAGAACAGGTGCTTGGCTTTCCCTTGGAAGCCAGTGCCAAAGTGCCCTGACGATGGCCTGGTCAGATCCCCCCACCCCATCTCCTCCATGGTGGACTGACAGCGCTGATGGGGAGGCTCCTGCTGCTGTTCTGCCCCCATACTGCTCTTGCTGCTACAGGCAGCAGCAGTTGGTCCAGGACACTGGTCCACTGAAGGAGCCGGGCGACTGGCCGCTGCAGTCGGGAACCCGCTGGCATCCAGTTCTCCTGCCTTCCTGCTGAGCAGTAGAGCACTGTGGCATGACTTTAGGTGCCTTGCCATTGCAGTTGTGCCAAAGTTGGCGAGCACCTGGCCTCTCTTCCCCACCTTTTTGCACAGCATACACTGCACCTAACTATTCTAAATTCTATGAACTAAATGGATTATCTAATAAGTAAACAGACCTACTCCTACAAAAACTAAAACTAAATCACTAAGCTATCTCTCTCACTAAGCTAACTCCTATAACTGTCTACTATCTCTAATCTCTCTCTGTCTCGCTTTATATATATGAGATGGGAGGGGGGAATCACGAACAACACATGGATGGGTACAAAACTGAAATGAAACCTAAATCAATCTAACAATCCTACTCTAAATGGAAAAAAAACAGGGGAAGTGAAGGGAATCTGGGATGGAATATATGGGAGAGGGAAGGGATTCAATGGAGGGGGGAGGGAGGAAGGAAGATGGAACACAGGGAGGGGTAAAAACAGAAAAATAACCACTAAATCTATATAAGCTAAGCTAAAGAAATGAATGAGAATATGGGGGTAGATGGGTTGGATGGGTGAAATGGGAGGAGGATTGCAATGGATTGGGGAGCTGGGAACTGCTGGGAGAGGGAGCCTTCTGAAATGTCTGCTGCTCATGAACAGTGACTAGCTCAGAAGGTATTGGGAAGCGGGGAGGCAGACAGTTTTGTTTCTTGCTGCGCCCGCCTCACCGCAAGCCCCATTGGCTCCATGCAGCCTAGCCCGTGGCCAATCACAGACTGCGAAGCCAGTGGTCTGAGGAGAAAAGGGATGGTGATTTGGCAGGCTGGCTGCTACTCCAAGCCAGTCTCCACCCTCTACCCCTGGTACCTGGATGTCTGCTCCTCAGCAGAGTCAGCTGACTCCCCCTCCCTGCCACATTTGGCTTTCCAGTTACCTGACACTGACACCATGTGTTAGCCACCTGAACTCATCCAAACGCGATCCAAACCGACTGAACATTTCAACGTTCTGAATTTAGTTCAGTTCAGTCTGTTCATGTTCACGTTTGGTCGTCTGAACAGGCCGAGTTCGGGCCGAACTCTGGACTTCAGAACCATGTTCGTCCATCCTTATTGTCCAATCCTTTCTTTAACCTACCTGCACTAGTGGCCTTGACCACATCCTCTGGCAACAAATTCCACAACTTAATTGTGCACGGAGGAAGCCCTGACCTGCCTTTGAAACTGACAAGCAGTGGCTTGAATGCTGTGGAGCTGGGCTCTGCACGCTCACGGCTGAAACTTGTCAGTTTCTCTGGGTAATGCTCACATTTTCAGGAATCGGGCACCCGAGTGGTCCTTGGGAAGCCCATCGGGTGCCTGATAGGGTGCCCAAAAATGTG
This sequence comes from Sphenodon punctatus, assembly GCA_003113815.1. Taxonomy (NCBI): domain Eukaryota; kingdom Metazoa; phylum Chordata; class Lepidosauria; order Sphenodontia; family Sphenodontidae; genus Sphenodon; species Sphenodon punctatus. The sequence continues at coordinate 2,794,462 of QEPC01009440.1, read as the reverse complement.
GGCATTACCCACTGCTGCTAATTTTAGTACCAAATGCAGTTCTACCTAACTGACCTCTGGGGAACATAGGGGACTGCAGTCTTTTAGATATGTAGGGCCCAGACTGTTTAGGGGAGAGAAGTGAAAAATAAACCCAAAGCTGTGTGTTCCAAGCACCTTTAATTGTGCCTGGAATAGTTGGATCATTTATAATCTCTTTAGTAATCAAGCAGCACTGCTCTTTCATGGAAAGTAAAAATAAAATGGAAGAGAATAATTATACTGTTGCTTAATTTTGTGAGGACATTTTCTCGGAAATGAATTCTGAACCAGTTCTCCATAGCTACAGCATTACTTATTTAGCTTAACGATCATACATATATATATACAAATTAAAATATTTGGCACTCAGGCATATTAACATTTGGTGCTTAATAATATGTCAGCAGGTGTCTAACCTTTACAGACATGACTTTAATTGGTGTTTATGGGTAAATTGCTGGGTGGACAGTCAGACACACAACCCATTGGCAGATAAAATATTTTCCTTTGCAGTAGTTTCAGGGCTTGAGAGAGCCATTCCCTTTCAGGGGACAGATATTGAGGATTTTTTCATCACTAGTCTATAGAAGACCATCAAAATGTCTTTAATATAGACAGTCACCATCCACATTACATCTTTTTATTTTTAGGTGACCTGTGATAAAGCTTCCTTACACCAATAGTAAGTAGCAGCAGGAACAGGCCCCAAAATTACAGTCCATAGTAGCTGTTGTTTCTCAGAGCTCATAAACAGTGTCCCAACACCACAGCCATCTTCACAAAGTTCTTCCTAGGCTGACTGACTCTCCCAGGCTGGCATCCCCTTGCAAATCTGGGTTTTCTACCAAGTTCCATGGTGTGGCTTTACTGACCATCCAGATCCTAGCTGAGCCCTTATAATGTAGCACTTGGACAAGCTCTAAGTCTCTTCCCTTCCTGCTTGGGGGAACCCTGGGGTGATCTTCAACCAGCAGAGGCATCTTCCAAACCTTGCCTCTCCCTGGTCTCTCCCTTAGCTGGGAACCCTTGCTCTCTTATACACAGCTTTGGTTCTCCTGACTTTCCATCGCCTATACCTCTGGCTCATTCGTCGTAACTGGGTCTTAGGTAGCCTTTGGCAAGATGCTGGCTGGCTGTGGGCCTGTCCTTGCAAGGACTTAACCCATCATTCTTCCACATGGCCCCAGCCAGGAAAAGAATTTGGACACTTTTCATGATAAAATAATTGTTCACATGTACAGTGCCGGATCCAGGTACTATAGGGCCCCATGCAAAATGGTGGTGTTGACCCCCTCTAATGCAGGGATGTTTGATGGACACATACTGACTCACTCATTAGAGAAAGGAAAATGTTACCCTATTTAATTGTCGATGTTCTTTTAAACATATTGTTTCCTTTAGAGGCCAGGACTTACTTGTACTTTCTAGCTTACTCATGGGCCCATATATTGGGGGTTGCCTCCTGATTTGCCACACACCTGCCATAGACCAGGGTTCCCCATGTTTGAGGCTCTGGGGGACTGTATTTTATACCAGTGCATTGAGGAGTCTCACATTGCCATTTCAAGATTATTCATGGGCCCCATGTATAAGGAGTCATGTGAGACTCCTCAACTCTTGGGGCTATATGTGATCACACAGATCACACTTGCCTGGATCCAGCTGTACATGACATATATTGTATTTTCTTACTGAAAGCAGCTGTAGTTAAGAGTCACAGAATGGCTATGAAAGTGATTCTTGGAGTGTTTTTGTCACCGCTTCTTGCTTATATATATTTTTAAAATCTGAGTTTAAATTTCCATCCTTGGTGTAATGTGAAAGTGTGGCACTGTGATTTTACTGTGGCACTGAAGTTATGATGCAATAAAGGACATATCTACATGTTTACTTTTGGGGGCCTTGAGATAGAAAAGCAAATATTTTAAATGACTGGTGGAGGAAAGAACTGTTTATTAATAATTGCACCTGTTCTCTCATAATAGGAAATACAGTTTGAGCCATGGTTTCTGGGAATTGTTGTCTGACTGGCACTGTTTGTGCACTGTATCTGATATCCATATATCATCTTTCAAAGGATGTCGCCTGTGTTTCTTTTGTTTAAACAATTCTCTGTTATGTTTCTTTTCACATTATAAGTTCTGTCTATTAAGCCAACACTGTGAATCTTATTCAGTCCTGAACAGTGACATTCACTGTCTTAAAATTTACATGTTTACAGGAAGCCGACCCAGTGAATAAATGCATATTTGGTTGTCAGCCAAGTCTGATCTAAGGGAGGAAAATGCAACAGTACTTTAGGGTTTGTGAACCTTCTCTGTTTTGTTGTGGGTGAGAGGGTACTTGTTAAGTCTTAGCAGCCTGAACATTTTCTGTTTTTTTTACAAAATGCTCTTCTTAAGTGATGGAGATAAAGTTGCTCAAATGATATCTTCTAAGGGACCAACTTCTGTTGGTGAGAGCATGCAAGCTTTCATGTCACACAGGGCCCTTCCTCAGGCAAGACAGAACTATATACTGAGCAAATGCAGTAGGTATAGATCTGTGATAACAGTCTTTAAGCAAATTATAGAGTAAATGCAGGGTAGGATATTCAAACATGGTTATTTGTTTTCTCTTGTTTTAAAATGTTTGAAATGCAAGTGGACTTTTCCCTTACAGCTCCCTCCCAAAATACCTGCTACCACATATCTCTCTCTCTCTCCTATATTTGCTCAATCTAAAGGTCTGACCGGCCTGAAGAAGGGCTTTGTGTAGCCCAAAACATTACATACTCTCACCCACAGAAGTTGGTCCAACAAGACAGATTGTCTGAACTTTTAGTTTCCATCCCTTACATTTGGGACCAACATGGCAACCACACTCCTTACTTAAGGACCCTCATTGTTTTATTTTTTTAAAAACCCACACAACTCTAGGTTGGCTTTTTTTGGCGGGGGAGGGGGGGAGGAGAAAATCTACATAGTGTAAAGAAGAAAGAGTGAAGAAAAAGAAAGATATCTAGTATGCGTAAGGCTTGTAGATATTACAAACCTGTTTTATTTCATAGCTTGTAAAATAAATAATGGAGACTATTCCAATACAAATGCAAAGCTGAAGGCTGATAAAGCAGTGAAAAGCACCTGCTCTTTGGTAGAAACTATCAAGAAGCCAATTGCAGTATCTCAGCCCAGAAAGAGACTAAACTCACAGAATATGGAAATAAATTATTCCCCCAGGGAATACTAGGAAAAGGGATGGTCAACCTTACACTCATTTGATGACAATGTGTTCAGCTTTAGAACACTGAATATAATAAGAATCTTTTCAGTACATATTCAAGAATAGAATGTAGAAAACTTAAAATCTGTGGTGCTGCATTTGTTAAATCCTAGATATTATTTATCTGACAAGGCTTGAAATATGATCATATGCAATCTTTTCTTTTAAAAGTGGTGGTGTTTTTTTTTTTTAAAAAAATCTGTATGCCACAATCAATAGGTAAATGGAACAGGCTTGCTTTAATTAACTAAGACACTTCAGAGGTGTCTGAAGAAAAGTGTCCTATGAGAAAACAAATACTGTAAAAAGACAGTGCTGAAACTAGAAAAGAGGAGTGTAGCAAATAAAGATGTGACCTGCTGGACAATATTGGTTGGTAATAGCTACTTTTGTCCTCATTGAATAAAATCTCTCTAAAAAGTGTAGGATTGTAGGGTGCATACATAGGAGTAACAGCAGTAGTACCCCTGCATAATACTGTAGTGTATAGTACTGTGCAACTGTAAAGTACCTTCTAGATCTGTAGCTTTATTAATCTAAATTTGGATCCCTGTACAATCTATGGATTCACTACCCTATAGGTAGTCTCCTGTGATATCTTTCCTGACAAGCTGGTTCAATATGGGCTAGAAGATGATACTACCATTAGGTGGATTTACAGCTGGTTGAAGAACCATACCCAACAAGTGCTCATAAATGGATCCCCTTCAATCTGGAGAGAGGTATTCAGTGGGGTGCCTCAGGGCTTAGTCCTGGGCCCTGTAATGTTCAACATCTTTATTAATAACTGGGATGAAGGAGTGGAGGGAGATGCTTATCAAATTTGCAGATGACACAAAACTAGGAGAGAGAGCTAACACCTTAGAAGACAGAAACAAGATTCAAATTGATCTTGACAGGATGGAAAGCTGGGTCAAAAGTAACAAAATGAAATTCAACGGAGATAAATGTAAAGTTCTGTATTTAGGTAAGAAAATAAAATACACAAGTATAGGATGGGAGATTCCTGGCTTGGCAGCAGTACATGTGAAAAAGATCTTGGGGTTGTTGTTGATCAAAAGTCTGCAGGGTTGTGCATTTTATTTTTATCATATTCTTTTTTTTCATTATTGTTATTGCAATAACAATAATGAAGATAAATACTAATGAAATCAATAACAAAAGTCACTATTGATTTTGTTATTGCCTGGCAGGTGTTTTTAGAGGGAAATTTAGAGAGGGGAGCATAGACATGGTCAGAGTTTTTTCTCCTACACATAATAACCTATACTATATAGGTTATAGGGAGGAGGGAGCAGACATCTTGGAGCCAGAAACAGTGTTGAACTCTTGAACTGGGCCTGTGATGGGAGGGGAAGAACCTGATGGATGTAATTGCTGGCCAATGACCAGTGCAAACAGGTCCCAGGCAGTTGCATGGCACCCTGTGATTGCTCAATGCCTCCTGCCTCCCAAAACCAATCATGGAGGCTCTGGGGAGGGCACTGCAACCCTTTATGTTTCAGGGCTAGGCTGTTTGACTCTTGTTCTATGTTAGCTCTTGATGTGTCAGGTTGCATTTACAGAGCTAGCGCGCGCGAGAGAGAGATTACAGATATAGATAATATAGATAGAGCTTATCCAGAACACTCCTATCCATCCATCCGTCCGTCCATCCATTGGGTGACCAAAGGATGGCTGGACCCCATCAATAATAGAAGTGTCAATTCCCTCCAAGTCACAGGGCTAGCCAACCATCATCACTTCAGTCTTGTCAGGATTCAGCCTCAATCAGCTCATCCAGGCCCCAACCGCAGCCAGGCGTTGGGTAAGCAATGAGACTGAAGATCCTGGGGCGGATGAAAAAGAGAGGTAGAGCTGGGAATCATCAGCATATTGATGACACTTCATTCCAAACCTCTGAATGATCTCATCCAGCAGTCTCACATACACATGGCGGCAGAAGCAGCAGCATGTATATGAGAAAGGAGACCACAAGGGGACGATGATAAATCACCCATCACCACCCGCTGAGACGTCCCCGACAGGAATGAATGAAAACACTCAAGAGCAGTCCTGCACACCCCTGACAGATCCCGCAGATACATCAACAGAACCTCATGATCAACTGTATCAAAGGCTGCTGAAAGATCTAACAATTCAGCGATTCCCCTTATCAGTCTCCAGGTTCAGGTTGACCAAGGCCACAAGTGCAGTCTCTGTGCCATACCCAGGATGAAAGTCTGACTGAAATGGGTTCAGGAACCCAATCGCATCAAGAAGAGCCTGGAACTAGTGGGCAATTACCTGTTCAATTACCTTCCTGTCATGGCCTAGTCTTGAATTCTTTGCTGGGGGGGGGGGTGTTTGGAAGTGGTGTAGTAGTGGCTTGCACCACCTGCTGCCTGATAGACTGTGCCTCATCCATCTCCCTGTGTCTCCTTCTGTATCTCCACCTGGTGTGCGCCCCGCCCTTGCTCACCTGTCTCCCATTTCTGTCACCTGTCTCCCATTGGCCACCAGGGAGTATTAAAGACCTCATGGTGGCCTCAGGAAGCTGGTGGAGCAACTGCTCTTCCCTGGGTGTGGGTTTGTGTGAGCCCCTGTGGTTTGGGTCTAACATTAACCTGCCTCACCCCCTGTGACTGTGTTGTTGTATGTGCTGTGTGTGTGAGTCTTGTTGTCCTGTGGAGTCCTTATCTTTTGGAAGTGTTGTTTGTCCCCCCCTTCCTGCTCCTCTGTAGCTGGCTACCCCCTCCAGCTACTCTGTTGTTGGTTCACCCTTCCTAGCTCCCTGCTGCTGGTTACCTTCTCCAACCCCTCTTTGTTTGTCCCCCCTTCCTGCTCCTCTGTAACTGTCTACCCTCTCCAGCTACTCTGTTATTGGTTCTTCTTTTCAGCTCCCTTATGCTGGTTATCCCTGCAAGCACCTCTGTCACTGGCTCTCCTCTTAGCTTCTCTGCAGCTGGCTACCCCCACCAGCTTCCTTGCTGTTGATTATTCCAGCCAGCGCCTGTGTCGTTGGTTCTCCCTCTAGCTCCTCTGCAGTTGGCTGCTGCCGCCAGCTTCCTTACCACTGATTATTCCTGCCAGCGTTGCTGGTTCTCCCACTAACTGCACTGCAGCTGGCTGCCCCTGCTAGCTTCCTTGCTGCTGGTTATTCCTGCCAGTGTCCCTGTTGCTGGCTACCCCTGCCAGCTCCCTTGTTGTTGGGTTCCCCTTCCAATTTTCCCATTGTTGGGTTCCCCTTTCTGCTTCCCTGTCATTGATTTTCCCTTCCAGCTCCCTTTTTTTTTGGTTTCCCTTCCAGCTCCTCTGTCTGTGGCCTTGATGATGAGTCATACGCCTTAGACCAGTTTCTCTGGTAGCCATGCTGAGCATTTAGTCTCCCAAGTAGTGGAGAGCAGCTGAGAGGCTTCAGTGATGATTAGGGGTGGGAAACCGGTAGAATCCAGTATCCGATAATGCCGGTATCGGGCGTACCGGCATTATCGGATTCAGCCCGGTAATCCGGACCCGGTACCGGATTTCGGGGTACCGGTTTTTTTACATTGCAGCCATTTAAAAATGGCTGCAATGTAAAAAAAATTAAAGCCCCAGCAAAAAAGTTTAAAAAAAAAAAACCCTCCCCGAGTCCAGGCTGCGCGGGTGGAAGGGGGGACACCCCCCACCCACCCTGCCCAGCCTGGCTTTTTGTTTAAAAAAAGAGTAAGCGCAACCCCGAGGCGAGGCGAGCCC
>QEPC01009440.1:2725361-2770100 GCA_003113815.1 Sphenodon punctatus | reverse complement strand
TGTCACCAGTATGCTGATGATACTCAGCTGTACCTCTCCTTTTCTACTGACCCAGACCCTGCTGTCTCGTTGCTGTCCCAATGTTTGGAGGCCGTGGTGGAGTGGATGCGGCTGAGCAGACTGAAGCTCAACCCCGATAAGACGGAGGTGATGTTGGTGGGGAGAGCGAAGGGGGTGGCAGCCCCCCTGGTTGGGGGGGTTCGCCCTCCTATAGCTCAGCAGGTTCGGAGTCTGGGGGTTATACTGGATGAAGACCTTCATCTGGAGCGGCAGGTGGAGGCAGTCGCTAAGGCTGCTTTCCGCCAGCTATATCTAGTGCGTGGGCTGCGTCCGTATGTCTCCGGCCCGGACCTGGCCACCCTCATCCATGTCTTCATCACCTCGAGGCTCGACTACTGCAGCATGCTCTACGTGGGGCTTCCCTTGTTCTTGGTTCAGAGGCTGCAGCTAGTGCAGAATGCGGCGGCTCGTCTTCTTACGGGGACGGGCTGCCGGGAGCACATTACACCTGTGCTCTGAGCTCTGCACTGGCTGCCGATAGCTTGCCGAGCCAAGTTCAAGGTGTTGGTGATGATCTATAAAGCCCTACATGGTCTTGGCCCCTCATACCTTAGGGTCCACCTCGCCCTCCGTGCCCCAGAGCGGCTCCTGCGGTCTGCCGGGGGTGCCTTCCTGGAGGTCCCCCGTGTTAAACGGGGGGCCACAATGGAGAGGGCATTCTCGGTAGTGGGGCCACGGCTATGGAACTCCCTTCTGGAGGAAGCTCGCCTGGCCCCTAGCCTGTTAACATTCCGGCGAAACTGTAAGACCTGGCTGTTCACCCAGGCCTTTGGAAGGGAGGGTGAGTAGGGTGGGGTTTTTTATTTCCCCCAACTATTTTTGGTTTTATGATTGTATCTAGCCCTGTTTTAATATTTTATAATATTTATGATGATTTTTAATTGACTTTATTGTTTTTTAATGTATGGAAGCCGCCCCGAGCTGCGTGGCAGATGGGGCGGGGTAAAAATTTACAAAATAAATTAAAAAAATTAATAAATTTAGATCACCCATTAAGAGGATCACTTTTCCCCCTGCATCAGTTTGGATGTCTACCAGGTAGTCCCTTATCTGTTCCCACACATTCTCATCATAATACGATGACATTTCCGGGGTAATATACAGGTTGATTACAATAAACTTTTCCTGCAATGAACAGTTAAGCAGTTCCAGCACTACACAATTTGGGATACTGGTAGTGATAGGACAAGCTATAATTTCACCACCTTCTGCTATCAGCGTAATCACTCCACCACAGTGGCACCCTTTGTTCAGTCGGGCTCTACCTGGGGCTACATAAATGCTAAAGCCCTCCATTTTTATGGTTACTAAATCTTGGCCTGATAGCCACGTCTCCTGAAGACACACTACATCGTGCATTCAAAGAAATTCACACCATTCTTTATCTGCCAACTTGGTTTTTAACCCTTCAATGTTCCATGTAAGACAATTAAGTACTTTTGGACATACTTGTCAATTCTTGGACTTGGTCCCATCATTTATTTGTTTTGGACCCGTCCTCCCTACTTCTAATAGTTCCTGTTGTTCCTTCCTTTGCCGGGGAGGCAGCCTACACAACTCTGTGTTCTCTAGCATTGGAGAATCGATGTCTATATCCTCTAAGCAATCACCAGCTGGGTGTACCCTGCAAATAACTGTATTATCCAGCAGGGAAATGTCAGAGGATATATCCTCTAGCAAATCATCCACTGGCTGGGGTACCTCCCCCTCTTCCTCCACCTCATATCCTTCTGATAGGCCTGTCTTATCTAATACCAGCCAATTTTTAGCTATCCACTGGGGGTCCTTGGCCTGTGAACATTTCTGTTGAGAATAATTATAACTATAATTTCCAGAACAGCGAAAAAGAATATTCCTTGCTAACCTATTTTCTATCCTGCTAATAAACATACCTGATCTCTTCAGTCTAGATTTATATGACCATATGTCTTTTTGTGTACCCCTGGATCTAAAATGGACTTCCCATCGTTCAAAACAGCCTCTGTCTAGAAGGGGCTTGATATCATCTATCTCCACCCAAGCTATAGCTAGACCCATTTGTAATTGTAAAAATTTCAAGAACAGCTGTAGATTTAATTTTCTGTGAGTAAAAAATTCAAACTTCCTTTCTTATTAAAGCAAAACATTAAGGCGGGTGCCCATTTCCATCTTGTATCTTGTGGCCAAATCTTTGGTGATGTCTGCTCGTTCCTATGGTTAAGGCCTTGGTCGGAGCTAAGGTCCAGAGTGGGCGGCTGGACCCTCTTCAGTGGCCCAATATTGCCCATTCCCTGGCTCCCTTGCTCTTTATCAAGGCATTCATTTTCCACTGATTTCTCCTTCATACATTTCGGCACCCCTCCCTTAGTCCCATTTTGCTTTAATAGACTACTACATTTGACCAGATCTACGTTTTGAACAACAGGTTCTCTTGTTGTTTGTGTGGCCATATCTCAATTTGAGCAGCAATCCACTTTCCCCATATTTATTTTATCAGTCCACGTATTAAATTCTAGCCAAAGGCCTCCTACTAATACGTTCATTGCGAACAGCAGAGTGTTAGTCTGCTCCAATTTTTCTTCTAGCTCTTTGAACCTTGTATCTGTAGTTCTATCCTAACATCCAAATCTTCCAATCGACGATACATAGCACGCAATTGCTTCTCCAGTTGGCAATTAACTTGCACTGTTCCCCTGGTAAATTGGTCAGAATTTCCCATGGGTCTACTAGATTGCAACGGGACTTCATTGTCCTTAATTTTTTCTTGTGATTCCAACAAAGCAGCAGGAGAAAAAAACTGAGTCATTTTAGATTTCATTACTGTAGCAACCCTGGTTGCCCTTTCTGAGTGTTCAAGTTCCTCCATTAGCGACCGTGCAGCTGCCTTACCTTTTCTCCTTTCAGGTTACTAGCTCCTCCCCTAGCTCCGCTCCAGCGCAGCGGACAGGTAAGTGCCTGGGGTGGGGAGGGGGAAGATCTGTATCCTCAACCCGCGCTCCCAATAGGTACTAGTAGACTGTCCCAGGAATCGTCCAACCCTCTGCAAAGCAGCAATTAAGTATGAAGAGGGAAGTTCCAACCGAGCCACAGCCGTCTGCCACTCACAAGAAATCTGAGGGGAAAAAAACAGCGTTTCCAGCAGACTCCACTCTGTCTCCAAGGTTGGATTCACTGGGGTAGCTGCTTACTGCTAGAGCAAAAGTCCCGGTGAGGCCACAAAAACTGGGGAAAAACTATCCAGATCCTGGACACCAATTGGTGTGTGCCCTGAACATGACCCAACAGGTTACCCCTGCACTCCCTAAATTGACTCTCAGTGCCTGGCTGCTCCTGCTGCTTGCGCTGCTCCTTCCCACCTCAGGTGAAAGAACAAGCTAAGGAACTGCTAAGGCAGGACAGGTGTACAAAAATCAAGGGGGCAAGGTAACCAGAGCTACCAGGAGGGGAAAGCAGGAACAGAGCCAGGGGGAAATGGACAAGAAGCAGGCTAAAGAGCAGAGTTAGACCAAGTGACAGGAGGACTAGGAGACTGACACTGTGTAGGAAGAATCACATATAAGCACTGATGTCCTGCCACCAGGCAGAGCGTATTTGATTAGTTTACACATTTTCTCAGCTACTAGTTTAAGTTCTAACTACTGCACTATGTGATCCTGACCTTATTGAGGTCCTTAGGTGATAAAACAATATAAATATTTATTATAGCTGCAAACATTACAGGCTGAAAGAAGAGGACACTAGTTGTCAACATCTGACATGCTGTTCTCATAAGGGGTGTCTTCACACAAACACCTGCCCCGCCTCACCCCCGGCTGGGCCATCCATTTAAAGGCAGCCTGCCAGATGTGCAGGCAGAGCAGAGGGTAAGCTATAGGGATTGGAGAACGCGGTTCAGAAGTTCGGAGTTCGGACAGTTCGACCGAACCGAACTTCTGAACCGAACTCAATTTTCGAACCGAACCGAATTTCCGAACTCGGCTCTGTTCGCCCATCCCTAAAAGATAATATTCCATTTAGTTCAATGGGGTTTGAATTTCCGAACTTTGTTCTGAAGTTTGGAGTTTGGATCGAACTTGAATAGTTCGGTCGACTGAACCGATCTTCCAAACCAAACCAAATTTCCAAACTCAGTTCTGTTCACCCATCCCTAGTAGGCCATACCTGCTCTGAAGCCAGAGGTAGGGCTGTGGTCTGTCTGCTTGGTGGAAATCTGCTGAAGCCCCACTCTTGGTCAGGGGTGCCCACAACCCTATGGTGTGTGGTGGTGGTGGGGGGCACTACTCAGGTGGAGTGTGGGCTATGGCAGCTGCTGGTCCCTTTAAAATAGATCCAAATGGGGCTGCAAGTGGGAAAACGTGGGGTTACCCCCCCCCCAGACTTGTTCCGGGGTAAGCACCCCCACATCCCTGTAAAAACACGCAAGGTCTCTTAGCTGCAGTCACCTTTACTAAACCAAATTCAGAACCATTAATTGTGTGTCCAAATGCTTGTGTTCATTCCCCCACAAGTTTCCATGCAAGCCTTTTACTTATTCCTAATACTTTACTCCCCCCCAACACACTTTTTAGTGCAAACAAGAAAAAAAAAGTGATATTTCACCTTTGTAAAGTTTACACCTTTAATCTACAGCCATGGTATCAGTCCCCCATACAGGGGTCTGAGGGATTGTCTTGTGGCTAGCGTGTCGTATCCTTCCCCCCCTGCCTGCACCTCCCTGCTCCCTCCTGGTGTGCTTCTCCTGTCCTGGGGCTTCCCCTCGGGGTTCGCACTCGCGTTCCCATCTGTGTTCCCCACTAAGGTAGGGCCCTGGGTCCTGTGTATCTACTTGGTGGCTCACCTTGGCATCACGCGCCCGGAAACCCTGTAATGATCTATGGCTGGGGATTTATGCCCTAAAGGCCCTTAAAGATCCTGAGGGACCATTTTCTATCACACTGCGAGCCAAAGGAGCATATGGGTCTTGTACACGTAGCTTCCCTACCTCCTCTTTTTCCCTGTACCCCCCTCAGACCTCACACATAGTGACAGAATAACTATGATGACTCTATGGTATCTGTTGAAACTCATTTGCATTCATCTGTGTGTATGACTGCTGAAAGAAATAGAGAAGTGGCAATGATCCTAACTGAATCTGACACCAGGCTTTCCTGTTGCAGATGACAATTTTCATCTGTAAGAGAGTGTTGTGCCTCCACACTTTCTTATCCTGTTGGTTTCGAAATTACATCAGCAGAGGCAATGACTTTAAGAAGGGTCAGTATTTGAAGCTATGAAGACTAGAGCAAATGGATTTGTAGAGAGGAGGCTTGCAAGCTTTTACAGAGGATGGATTCCAAGCAATGTTAAATGGGCCAGCATTAGGGCTGGCTCTGGATTTTCTTTTCATTTGCAGCTCAATGTATTTTCCTCTTTTTGTGATTAACAATAATTTTACACTCTTACCCCGGCAATGTTTTGTTCCATTTCTACCAATTCTGAGAGGAATTGGTAGAAATAACTTTCACTTGTCTCGTGCTATAAAAGTTCATGTAAGCATGAAAGGGGGTGCCTGCCAAGGCTGCTTTTGATGAGTGGGTCGCCATTGTGTGACCCGATCGCGCGATATTTCAAAATCCCGCGATGCAGGTTTACACAAGATAGCTTCCAGGGATCAAGTGCATGAAAGGCGGTTGCGCATTCTTTGCCGACCATTAATTAAATACCTCACAATTGAGGTATTTTCTGGTGTTCTCTGGCTCTGAATGGACAGGATGGGTTATGTTCTCTAGCTGATAGGTGTCTGGGACTCAGGAGACCCCTGAGTTGTAATGCTGACTGCAGGGGCAACACAGCACGGTTGGAAGTAGTGACTGAGCATTTCTGCTCCTGATTTGGGAGCCCAACAACTTGGCCCAAGAAGTCCAAGCAGGAAAGCTGGAAGGGCTGGTGGTTTGGCAGAGAATTAGCATTGGCGAGACCAGTGGATTTTCTCCTCTCTGGATTTTCTCCAGAAAGGAATCACTGAGCCCTGCCTCACAGAGCAGACTGATGCTATTGTCACTCTGATAGCATCAGCAGAGTAGTACAGAGTAGGGATGTGCGAACGCGGTTCGGATGTTTGGAGATCGGGCCAAACTCAGCCTGTTTGGACGACCAAACTGAATGTCCAAACCGAATGTTCGAACGGCCAAACAGTTCGGAAAAGTTCGGATGAGTTCAGGGTGGAAAAACATGAGTTTGGGCAGGGAAAACATGTCTGGAAGGGGGAGGCAGCTGAGGAGTAGACTTCCTCGCACCAGGGGTGTAGACCAGGGGTAGTTTCAGAGCCAAATTATACAGATACAAAAAAATATATAAATTTTGATTTCGGTATCGATATTGATAGCGCTATTTTCAGATGTTCGGCTGAGTTTGGTCAAACCGAACTCCGCCGAACGAAACAACTGAACCGAAACTCGGGTTTCGAACCAAACGACCAAACGTCTGAACATCCGAACCGTGTTCTGTTCACACATACCTAGTACAAGTGGCAGAGCCTCCCTGAATGAGCAGTGATGGCACTAACGAACTCCTCTTTCCAGATCTTTCTCCTGTAAGTGCCACTTTACCCCTCCATGGGTGTTTTCAGATTAACCCGTGTGTGGCCACCTCCAGGTTTGCTCCAGCTATGGTGGGTTCAAATGGAGGTGCCTGCTACCTCAGACTTCAGTTCGTCTGCACAGTGCCCCCTCCCCTGCACCATAGAGCTGTGAGCAGATCGCCAGCTGCTCTAGGCTGCTGCCCATAGCTCTATGACTTTTGCCAGGGCAACCCTCGGCCAGAAGCGGAGTTACAATGACCTGTCTGTGAGTAGACAGACTGCTGTCCGCCCCCTGCTGGTGCTCCAGGTTCAGGCAGCCAGCTCCACTTGCTGTACTCTGGGATGTTCTGGAGTACCATGAGAGGGCCTGTCTTGGAGCAGGCAGTTCCTGTTCCCCTCCTCCTCTGCCTCACCCCAGGGTGGCCACCCTTTACACAGATGGGCCACCCGGGGGTGGGGTGGAGCAGGATCAGAGCAGGTATACATCTGAAAACACCCTATGTGTTGCCCACGATTGGTTCTGCTGAAATCTTGACTTGGACAACTCTGTCTAATACCTCAGTTCCTGATGTAACTGAGCATCAGGGTGGGGGAAGGACACTTAATTGCCTTGAAATCTGTGGAGAAGCTCGTAAACATCACTGAGCTGATAAATGAATATAATTTACCTCCCGTCTTGAAACTTCAGCACAAGATGTAAAATGTGACTAGATCCTTCCATGTATCACTCAAAAACCCACTATAGGTTGTAGGTACTTGTATATGACCAGGGAAGGGACTTGTGAGTACCTAGACAGAGAGACAGGTCAAGGAGATGCAAAGATAGCTTACTCCCACCTTTGCTGTCCTTTCTTCTTTCTTGTGCCAAAAAGAGCTCCACCACTCAAGAGAAACTGAGTCAGAAAGCCAAGCACTTTTTCTTTGTCTGTAGCCCTTAACACAGCAGAAGGGTCAAAAGACCTGCATAAAAAGAAACATTCTCCCAGGGGAAAATATTCAGTTTGAATACAGATCTTTTTATATAGCACTTCACAAAGGCAGATCAAGTCTAAACTTAGCTCGATGATTCTGAAATGCAATAGAATCAATCAATAGTTTAGTTTATTGTATAGCCAGTGGCTGTTACAATCCATAGAATAATACAAATAAAGTAGAATCACATACCAGAACTACAACTACAATATATACATCGACACAAATTAACTAGAAGAAAATAAAAATAAAAATAAAAATCCAGTTCCTAACTAAAAGGCCCAGTTCAGTCTCACCCTCAGCGTGAGGGTAGGGAATACTAAGCAAACCCCCCATTAGTAATCTCTTTTTGTGACCAATACCCTATACCAAGGGTAAGGCCACCAAACATAATTCCCCCCACCATTACTCCTTGTACCACCATTACAGGAAACTTCCACCCCTATTACTTCAAAATGGCAGCTCTTATAACCAGTGAGGCATAGGCAAAACTTGCTACTGCTCTAGTTAGCCTCGAATCTTTAGGACACAACATTTTCTCCAGCGCTCTTCCCCTAAATCCCCTCTGAAACAACTGGGGGAAATCTCCCAGAAACCTTAACCGAGGGCCCACTAGGGTGGAGCAATCAAAAAGAATATGCTCCACCGAGTCTTCTACTCCAGCCACACATAACTGACATACCCTCCTATCATGGGGTATGCCCTTATATCTTCCCTCCAACAAAGCGGAGGGAAAAGTATTAGTGCGAAGTCTTGTAAAGGCTGTACGTCTGGGATGGTCTTGCCACTCAAAAAGGTAAAGGGGATGCAAGGTCTGAGGCTCGGAAAACGCTATTCCCGGAGCCACGTGTTGAACCGCCAAAAGAGCCTGCTCCGTTTGGGCCAATTGGTCCCTGAGTCTCTGAGACACAAGTTTCTTAAAGGCCCGCGTGCCAATCCTAAACAGCGCCTCTGGGGAATATCCCAGCTGTTGGAGTTGGGAGTGAACCTGTCGCAACCAAGGGGTCATTAACCCAGCATTCAAAGCCAGAGTTAAAAGTGAGGTCTCCGACTGGGAAGATGACATTAATTTGACCCAGTAGTTGATTGTTTGTTGGAGCACCAACACTTTGACTGAAATAGATCTTGTTTCCAGTCTAGAAATTACCTGAGGCAGCCCCTGCGGAACACCCAGAATCGCAGACAAAAAGGAATTCTGGATGGACTCCAGGTTTTCCAAAAAATCCAAGCCCCACACCG
This sequence comes from Sphenodon punctatus, assembly GCA_003113815.1. Taxonomy (NCBI): domain Eukaryota; kingdom Metazoa; phylum Chordata; class Lepidosauria; order Sphenodontia; family Sphenodontidae; genus Sphenodon; species Sphenodon punctatus. The sequence continues at coordinate 2,761,291 of QEPC01009440.1, read as the reverse complement.
GGGCTGCATAAAGAGCCTGCCCCAACACCTTAGATCTAAATAGGAGCAACGCAGGGGCTATCTGCTTCCCACCCTGGCCGAAGTAGAAGCGAAGAATTGCAGCTGTGATCTTTTTTGCTCCAGCTTTAACAAGCATAAAATGTGGCTTCCAGCTAGCGTTATTTGAGAAAGTAACCCCCAAATACTTAAACCTTCGCACTTGCTCAATTTTCTCCCCTCCACAGGACCACGGCTGGCTCTGACTCCCATACCCATGACTTACTACCAGAATCTTGGATTTGGGGTAGTTAATCGCTAGCCCCTCTCTTGTACAATATTCCTCAAAGAGGGCCAGTTGCCTTTTAAGGCCTATTTTTGTCTGAGAAATAAGTACCGCGTCGTCTGCATACAACAAAATAGGGAGGGGCCTTTGAGCTACCCGAGGAGCATGGGTATCCTTTGAGTTTATAAATTGTACCACTCCATTAAAATACAGATTGAACAACACCGGGGCAAGGAGGCACCCCTGCCTTACTCCTCGCCCTACTACAATTGGGGCTGACAGAGATCCTCTGGAAGCCAGCCTAACCTGAAGCGAGTTCCCAGTGTGTAGCTTTATAATCAGATAGAGAAGCCTAGGGTCGATGGTAGTATCTCGCAACTTAACCCATAATCGCTCCCTACTGATAGAATCGAAAGCTTTTTCTAGATCCATGAACCCCAGATATAATTTGCTCTTTTGGGTCGTATATTTCCCAACCAATGCGGAAAGCAGCATGATATGATCCACTGTGGACTTCCCCACTCCAAACCCTGCCTGCTCAAGCGCAATTTGGCCAGACTGATCTACCCAGCTCTTCAATCTATCCAGCAATAAACGGGAAAACAATTTCCCCACCACACTAATCAAACTGATTGGCCGGTAATTTGCTGGGAGGTGGGGATCCCCCTTTTTAAAAATGGGGACCAAAATGCTTTTTAACCAGGAGACAGGGACTTGCCCAGACCTGCTCACCTCAGAGAAGAGGGGTGCCAGAATGGTCGCCCACCAGTCTGGGGATGCTTTAAGCAGCTCAGGCGTAATCCCATCCGGCCCTGGGGCTTTGTTAACCTTCAGCCCCAGGATCAGGGATTAACTTCCCCCTGCGTTATTGGAGCCCAATACTCAAACCTCTTCAAGGGATCCAATTCCACGCTACCCAGACTACTGGGCCTAGCTGCGAAAAGGGCAGTATAAAAGGATTCCCAAGCCTCCTCAGATGGCAACACCAAACCACCAGCCCCCCCCCCCCTCTCCATAGGGAGCGGATCAATGCCCAAAACTTTGTGAGGTTGTTCCTTGCAGTTGCCTGATACAGGCTTTGCCAACTGGCCCTATAATAGGAATCCCTTTTCCTCTTCAGTAATTGCCTATAACGTGTCCTTAATACACTAACCCTTCTACACAGAAGACCCGAGGGATGAGACCTTAGTCTTTTGACCAAACGCCTAAGTTTTCCTCTCTCAAATCTACACTCACCATCCAACCATAGAGGGGGAGACCCCAGCGGCCTTTGTCCTTCGTGTATAGGGGAATATTTGAAAAGCAACGGGTCCAATAGAATAAAAAGGCTATCATACCAGCAGAGATCTGCAGCATCCCGCTGTATAGCTCGCAAGCATATATCCTTACCATGCTGGGAGTGAATTAGCTCTTCAAAGCGCTTATTCACGGCAACTGACCATCTCATGTTACTCTTTATCTGCTCTTTACAGTTCCTCTCGATCCCCTCCATCTCCCCCATAATAGCTTCCCTCCTTCCACTCTGTTTCCCCAGCTCAAGCAGAATTGGGAGATGGCACGTATCTGGCCTTGAAATGACCTCCATCTTATTAATATATCTAAACCCCTCTTGGGGGGCCAAAAAGTAATCAATCACACTAGACCCATTCACTCCATTATACGTGTAACTCCCTTCCAGATCCCCTGCAACCCTGCCATTCACCACCTCCAATCCAAGATTCCTCAACAACAACTCCATATCTGTCCTCAGGGAATTAACACCCTTATCCCGCGAAGCGTGGGGGAACTCAAAAGGCCTACACCCCTTTACCTCACATACCTCCTCAAATTTAGGGTGATGGGGGTCCCCTAGCCTAGTGTTGAAATCCCCTCCTACAAGGAGGGTCGCTTTAGAATAAGCAATCAAAGCTTCTGAGATCAACTCGGTCACGGTGACCCAAATCACAGGGGAATAATACTTGGAGCTAGATGGGGGAATATAAATATTCCCTAGAAGAAGTTCTTCTCCTCCGGGAAGCACACAATGAGCCAGTGCAAAATATGAACTAAATGAACATAATATCTTGATTGAAATTTTAAAATCATCTGCAACTAACAACGCAAGCCCCCCACTTGGTCTGCCTCCTATCGGGGAGGGGGAGGCTCCCAGGGGATAAACCTTAAAGCCACTAAGGCAAATTTCCTGGGCGCCCTCCAACACTCAGGTCTCCTGTAGCATTACAATATCATACTGACTAAGAAACAACAGGAAATCAAAGTCCACGCAGCAACCCTTCCACCCTGCTATATTCCAGGAGAGGATTAAGATGCTGCGGGAGTCCCTATCTAGTCAGGTGGCAATGGGGGTAACCTGCGTTTGGTCTGACTCCTTATTTGGGCTAGAAATTGCCAGGGGGGGACCCAGAGTAGTTCCTGGGAAAACATCCGCTTCAAGAGGTCCCTCTCCCTGCAGGGGGGGCTGACCTAGGTCGCCTACAGAATGACGTTCCACCCCCTTATCAGTGGGGCACCTACCACCGGGTGCCCCCTGAATTGCTCTTAGGTTGGAAATACCCACTCTGTTGTCTCCCTCTGATTCAAGTTGCCCATTATCCACACGACACCCCAAATGACCACCATCTCTTACCTCCAAATGCCCAGCCTTCCTTAATGACTTTGTAAGATCTCCTACTCCCCATACGGGCCAAGACCCTGCCTCTACTCTCCTCGACCTCCTTTCAGCCACCAGCCCCACATTTTCAGTTTTTAATGCCATTAATTGGCCCCGAACTGCTTCTAGCCTCTCTACCAGCGCAGCTGGAGTAATCCCCGGCAGGGAAGACCATGAGGTACCTTTACCCCTAGAAGGAAATGGGGCATATAAGGTACCAGAAACAGGTAACTCCATGGGGGGCTTCCATTCCCTGGCCACTTCCACCTCCATACTATATGCTTCATGAAGGACACTGCTACTGTCCACCAAGTGCCCCCTCTGCGAAAATCACACTCCCTCAGCATTTACACTCCCGTCTCCAAAGATGGTAGAAATAGACCGCTGTTTACTTAGAATTGTATTCCCCCCCTTCCTCTCTGTGGGCCTTAGGGCATGGCGAAGCCACATTGGCCCTGTGCCCAGGAGGGGCTTGAAACACCCAAGAGATAAATACATCTTTGGTGCTCAGCAGATCTAATCTACTCAGAATTGTCTGGCACAATAGAGGATCTTGGAAAGTTATAACTGCTGTTTGTCTATCCCTCACTGCTGGCATTTGATCTACTGAAAAAATATCATGGCAGGTAATTCTGCACCCCAAAATAACCCTAAGGTGTTCAGCTACATCTAATGCTGTAGACCAAAGTGGCTTTGGCCATCTACCTCCTGGGTAGATAGTAAAAATCAGTATGTTTGGCAGGGCTTGGAGGGTCACCCCCTCTTTCACTACAACTGAAGAAGGTAGCATAGGTCTACAGGGAACCCCAGAGCCACAACCCCCCAAGGGGGGATTGGGTGAATGAGGAACATCCCCCACCATTTCCCCACCCTGGGGCACTAAAAGACCCCTCTTCTCCCCTGCTGCTCGATCATGAATAGAGTTCATTGCCGACTGGAGTTGTGCAATTCGAGCTAGCACAAAGTTTAAAGTATCAGCAGATAACAAAAGGTGCTCAGTAAGGAAGGTTACCAGCCTCTCGCCAGCATAGGAGCCCCCAAGCCCCGTGGGCAAATCCAAACCCTGGGGCTCCAATGGCAAGGAAGGAAGGGAGCCTGGCTGATCTGTTCCAATACCAGATCTCACCCGCATACTCAACTCAGGTGCAGGTGGGCCTAACATCAAATGAGAGCAGTCTGCAATTACCGTGTGGGGGCACGGAGATGGCAGCTGTTCGGATTCAGATGAGCATTTCTGAAAAAAAGCATCAAGCTTCCATTGTTTGGGGATTTTGCCCCTACCTGGGGCCAAATCAGATATATCCCCTCTCTCTCTCTTAGAGGAAGCCATGCCCCTTGAAATAAAACCAAAAGTAATACAATCCTAAAACAGCTAACTCTAAAAATTTGCACTCCAACCTAACAAAGGGAGAGCACACACCTATACCCAACAAAGAAATATAAGGAGAAAAGACATAACAGGTTTCCAATGGCCTGAAGTATCTCCCCTGGGACCTCCCCCAAAATAATCCCCGTAAAGACCAAGGGGGATTTACTGCAGAACAGAATCACCGGCCCAGGCACGCCCTTATGCGTGCAGCCCTTCGGTGCACGACCAAGGCACGCGCCTACGGCGCTGCCGTAAAGTCTCAAATGTCTTTTATCCCCGCACAGGGCTGCAGCTCCACCCCCACACAGACGTCGGCTCCAACTCCCTCCAGCTGACAGGTAGGTAATGGTCTCAGCAACAGTGGCACAGGTGCTAGCGGGGCGAACTCATTCCTCTGCAATAGAATAGCATTACTGGCAAAAGGAAGAGAAAGCAAACGTTGTAGTATCCAATGTTTCCTCATGCTGTATCTCTGAGTACTGTCATTACTAGGGGTGGGACACCGGGGAGAATACCGGATACCGGATGTACCGGTATCGGATCTCCCAGGTACGGGATTTACCGGCATACCAGATTTTTGACTTCAATGGCCGCAATGTAAAAAAAATCCGGTACCGCAGCCAATGTTAAAAATCCGGTATGCCGATACAAGTGAATATTGGATTTATTGGATTAAGCCGATACACCCAAATACCAGCAATATCGGATCTCGGGAGAACCGGAATTCCCACCCCTAGTCATTACACATGATGAAATACCTCCCTCTCCTCTCTCAGTAAGCTTTTCTTGTAGGGAATGTAGCAAATGAAAGGTTCCTTGAATAGCCCATGTAGCCGGGTGCCTTTTACTTCCTCAAATAAAACATAGCCTTGCTGTTTCTAAATGAGTGCTTTATTTTAGAACACCAAAATAAGTATCTCCATCTGAAGCAAGAGGTTTTGCTGGCATGGCTGGATTTGAAGGAGTGGCCCCATTGGGACTGGAATGGCATAATTTATTGGGCTTGTCTAAACTGACTGTGGGGTTTGGGGGATTCAGAATGAGATGACTAGTGCTGTACGCAAGAGTTTGCTTTTGTATTATTTGAGACTACATTAGGAGCTGTGGGTTTTCTTCCTTGGGGCAGGTTTCTCATGGACATACTCCCCAAAGATGGAGATATTCTTCAAAGATCCCTTTCTTGATTTTTCTCAGCATAAATCAATAAGAAAGCAGGACAAAGTTTTCCTCCCAAATAAGGGTTTGTTCTACCCCAAATTCTGCCTATATTCTGAATCTGAATCTACTCTCAGATTCACTTGAAAGTCTTTCAAACTGGGTTCCCTGCTCTTCTCTCCAGCTTGTTGACTTCATTATTCTGTTATAGCCATGTTGCAACAGCTCCCTCTGGCTGGTAATGTATGGGGAACTCCACTTTAATTAGCAACATTTGGTAGAGTTGCTGGTTTTACAGGTCATCAGAGCAGAGTCCCTGCACCTTCACATTTATTCTCTTCTCCTTTCCAGACCCTGATAGGAAGGAGCTCTGGCTATAGCTCACCTCTTTTGGGTGAGCATAAAAAATGAAGTGGGTGTTTGGTTTTTTTTACATTAATTTAAACCCCAAATACCCAGTAGATCTAAGCACAGATATAACTTTAACTAAGTGAGTATCCTCCTTTTGGAAGACAAGGGGCTTCCCACACACTTACGAGCAAGCAGATGTTTAAGTGCTTCTCTGGATCAGGGTCTGACATGTACAGCCTTTGGGATGATTGTGGTCTGAGATAGGGTGGGATCAGAAATCAAAGTATGATCTCCTGCATGGTGATCTTATCATATAGATCACAACATCAAGGGCATCAGCTAAGATTCTTATACCTAAGGGACTCCTTTTTTTTTTTAATGATATATGCTATTGTTCTTGTGCTTAACTATCCCAGAGGCTTGAAAGGCTTCATACTGGGGGCATTCTGAATTTTTTTAATGAAAAATCTATGGCAGCTCTTAGTATAGAGGACATGAAGGGCAAACTGTGAAGGGCAAATTAATTTTGCTTTTTTTAAATTTCTTTGAAATCATAACAATGCAGCAGGGTGGAGGAAGGACACTTAAATTGCCCTGAAATCTGTGGAGAATCTCCTAACTTTTTACATCACTGAGCTGATAAATGAATATAATTTACCTCCTTTATTGAAACTTCAGCACAAGAATGCCTCCATAGACAACAGAATAATACAAGCCGCTGTACTAAAGCAAAAAAGAAAAGAAAAAAAAATCAATTATATTATTTGTTTGAAATTAATGCAGCGTTTCTCTTTTATAATTAATGCCACAATTATTTCATGTTCTTATTGAGAACTAATGATAAAATACTTTAGCAAAATCTGCTTGCTAGTATAATTACACAAAAATAATTATATGGGTTCTATTTTGCAAATGGTCATGCATTTTAATTCAATTACTTACGTGCATAAATGGTTGAAGATTTCTAACTCAACATCCTTTGTTAAATTAACTCTTACTTATTTATCTTTAAATCCTGACCGCGTCCATCTCATTGTTCTGTAAAGCGGCAGGTACACAGCTGGAGCTATACAAGTGCTAATAATAATAATAAATAGATTAATTAATAATACTTGGGGAGCTTCACAACATGAATACAATAATAAAGCAAAATACCATAAAACCACTAAGAATTCATATAAAATCCATTTTAAAGAGTTTTAAAAGGGGAAGTTAAAGGGGAAGGAAAAATATATTAAGGGGGTCGGGCAACCAACTGTGGTTGGTTCCTCTAAAAGCACCTAAAAAATAAATAAATCTTTAGGTGCTTTTTGAAGGTGAAGAGGGAGGAACTGAGATGAATATGTGGAAGGAACAAGTCCCAACACTGGGTAATTTTAGATGTTACGGGACCACGGTCAATCACAGTGAAACCCCTGTGGTGACCAAGAGTCCCGTACCATGTAAATGATTACCACCAGAGGTTCACCCCAGTGAACCTCCGGCAGGAATCATTTTAATCACAATTAATCATTTTAATCACATGGTTAGTGCAACCACGATCTGTGATGGGCCAAATGTAACATTTGTTACATTTGGCCCATCACGGAGAGTGGTCCCGGCCATGATCCGGGATCGGGTGCAGCAGCTGGATTTGCCGCTGCGCCCTCCCATCGCACGGAGGGTGGGGGCCGGGGGAGTGGGGGGGGGGCAAGACGGTGTGGCTGCATGTTGCGCCCTGCAGCCTCGCCCCCTCCCCGATCCCCAGGAAGAATCAGTCCAGCACGTCTAAAGGACGGCCGGGCTGATTCCTGATCGGGATCCGAAATGGATCCCAGTCCATGATTCAGCGTGGAAGGGGCAAGAGGCCCATCACGTCTGAAATTACTCACTGAGGTGACTGCCACAGCAAAGGCCCAATCACCTGCCAACGTAAGGAGCAATGGTGGGATGCCTAAACAGCAGGTGATTTCTGAGTGCAGATAGCTGGTGGGATGAGGTTCCAGGAGCAGGTCTTGAATATAGCCAGGGCCTATACCGTTCAGACCAGAACATGCATCCTATTAGCATAACATCCTCCCTATTCAAACATCTGAAAAAAGCTTTGGTAGAGAACTTCTCTTTTGCCACCATCCAAAGACAGCACCTCTAGCAACATGAAGCCCTTAGGAGGAGGGAGATCCTTGCATTCAAAAATGGCTCAAAGAAATGATGGTGTTACTTTTTCAGTTCAGTCAATAATTCTGTGATAAGTGGAGTCATACCTGTTTACATTCACAGGTGCTTCCAGTATAATAATAATAATAATAATAATAATAATAACTTTATTGTATAACCCTTGGGTTTTCACAATTAGCAAAATACAACATACACATAATACATATAATAAAACCTAGCCTATAGCAACATAATTCGAAACACAAAATTTCTACAACTAATAATAGGCTATCTTACATCCAAAACTTAAAACTCAGAAGTATCCAAATTAGGGTATCAGTTTTCAAAAATCATTCATATAACATATCACTCTGATTAAATCATTTACCATTTAAATAACATTGTCGGATATGCATTACCCTTAGACAAAAAGCTGCCACTGCTCTTGATTTCAGTTAGTCTCGGGGGTTCAAAAGATCCATCATTATATAACTTTGTGTTTGGCAGCTGACATTATCTATATATAAACTTGTAAATTTCTACTCCTAGGGGACTCATAAGCTGGGCAAATAAAAAAGACATGCTCACATGATTCTACCTCCTGACAGTGGGCATAGCCTTTCTTCTCTGGGCCATCCCAGAAAACGCCCCTCTTGAACTGCCGAGGGAAAAACATTAAGCCGAAACCGAGCAAAAGCCAGCCTGGTAGAATAATCTGTCCAGGAGGCCAAATAACTAGATCGACCAGAGGGGATCCCTATATCCTTATACATTGGGGCCACCCTCTGAATGTCTAACCTAGCGTTTTCCATCTGCTTTGTTTGGTCCCTAATTCTCTGGTTTATTAACTCTATAGTAGCATTAAATCCTTTGACTTTAAGATGGTCCAACTCCAACCCTATGTGCTTCCAGTATAAAAGGTTGTTTTTTCTAACAACATGAGTAGTGTTCTACTGATTTGTAAAGGAGGGGTATATTTGCCTGTAAGCCTTCAGTTTGATGAGGTTTCTTTTTATGTTGCTATTTATTTTATACTTTTTCAAAACTTTTTCACAATGATTAATATTTACAATATGTTTTTTTTTCAACAGAAGATATTATATTTGATGTTGTTCTTTTCTGGTTAAAGAGGAAGTGGTTTTTTTTTTTAAAAAATACATCTTTTCTTTATAAAATTCCACCTTTTTCAAGCGGTAAATATACAAAACCAATTGGGCTTTAGTGGCTTTGCTTTGAAAGTAATCATATTTGTTTATTAATTATTAAGATTTTTTAAGGTCCCACATTTATAACTAGGTAATTTTTTTCACGAGCCTTTTATATCTGTTATTAACAGTAATATGTTTTATGTCCATTTTTGGTGGATCTTTACATTTCTGGTTCTTGGTTATGATTTGTGTTCAAACATCATTTATCTGATGGATAAGAAGCTTTCATTTTTTCTGTACATTTTTTATATTATTTAAGTTTTATTTTTTTCTGTAATAGGCTAAAGAGTATGACATACCTCTCTTTATTTACTGGTTTTGTTGTTTCTTTATATATACCAAGCTAAGTATTTCAGAAAATATGAAGCCCAGAGGAAGTTATTCAAAAAATGTTGGCTACTCAAGATTTTTGAATATTCAGCTTGGAATTTTATTTTATTTTTTTAACTTTTATCTTCGTAGTCTATTTATTTGTAGACGTTTCTGTTGTTTATGACTGTGATGACCCTTGCCAGGCAGCTCCACTCCTTCCTAGCTCCTGAACCCTTTTTCCTAAAGGCTTTTACCACTGTGGTCTTGTGAAACAGTGAACACTTTATTACATAAACATCTTCCATGCTACACTATCTACCATTCATGCATGGTTCTATAGGTTGATACAGTGTTTACATCTCAAGCCTTCAGCTCCTTGCTTTATGGTTCCCCACTCTCCGTCTTCTTCTCTCCTGGTACTCTTGAAACCTGGAAGTATTCTTCCTCTTCCCTTTTTAGGGATGGGCGAACGCAGTTCGGAAGTTCGGAGTTCAGCCTGAACTCGGTCTGTTTGGATGACAGAACCCGAACCTACTGAACTAAACCTGATTCTGAACTCCAAAATCACCAAAAAGTTTGGCCAGTTTGGATCATGTTTGGGTGGTTCGGGTGGGAGAAACGTGACCACAACCAGTTGGTGACCCACTGCCTGACAGAGGCAGGCACAGGGAGGGGGGAGGTCAGCTGAGGAGCAGGCTTCCAGGCACCAGGGGTGGAGAGGTTTGGAGTAGCAGCCAGCCTGTCCAATCACCGTCCCTTTTCTCCTCAAACCACTGGTTTCGCAGTCTGCGATTGGCCATGGGCTAGGCTGCATGGAGGCAATGGGGCTTGTGGTGAGGTGGGCGCAGCAAGTAACAAAATTAATTGCCCTCTCCCCTGCCAAAACCTTCTGAGTCAATCACTGTTACTGAACAGCAGGCGTTTCAGAAGGCTCCCTCTCCCAGCAGTTTTGTTCTCCTTAATCCATTGCAATCCTCCTCCTATTTCACCTATCCAACCTATCTACCTCCATATTATCATTTATTTAGCTTAGATTAGATAGATTTAGGTGTTATTTTTTGTTTTTACCCTTCCCTGTGTTCAATCTTCCTTCCTCCCTCCCACTTCCATTGAATCCTTTCCCTCTCCCTCTATATATATTCCATCCCTGATTCCCTTCCCCTGTTTTTTTATTCATTTTGTGTAGCATTAAATTGATTTAGGTTTCATTTCAGCTTTGTACCCCTTTCTGTGTTCTTTGTGTTCCCCCCCATTCCAGAGAGAGAGAGATGTAGGAGTTACAGGCAGGGAGGGCTGTGGCCAATACCTAGAAGCTGCCACCCTAGCCCCAGGACCCACCGTCATGGGTCTGGGGCCATCATTCCTCACACAAAGGCAATGTCATTCCAACGCACCAAGAAACAGCTACTCCAATCCCAGGACCCGCCATCAGTGTTCTGGTGCCAAGTTACAGGCAGGGAGGGCTGTGGCCAATATGTACCTAGAAGCTTCCACTCTAGTCCCAGGACTAGGGATGGGTGAACAGATCGCGGTTCGAGTTCAGCTGTTCTGTTTGCCTGCGTTCGGTTCGGCCATTTGGTTTGTTCGGCCGTTCGCTTTGGCCATTTGGTTCGGTCGTTCGGGAAATGTTTTTATATGGGTTTTTTTGTTTGTTTTTTATATTTTTTTTGCGCTTTTTTTTGGTTTTATATGTTTTTGGGGTTTTTGATTTGGTTTTTTTGTTATATGGGTTTTTTTATTTAATTTTTTTATCTAATATTATATATATCTATCTACACTAAATCTAATGCTATTAACTGTTCTAAATGCTATGAACTAAATGAATTATGTAATAAGTTCACAGGCCTACTCCTACAAACACTAAAACTAAATCACTAACACTATCTTTATCACTAAGCTAACTCCTACAACTATCTATCTATCTATCTATCTATCTATCTATCTATCTATCTATCTATCTATCTGATGGGGGGAATCACAAACAACACAAGGAGGGGTACAAAACTGAAATGAAACCTAAATCAATCTAATAATCCTACTCTAAATGAAAAAACAGGGAAGGGAATCTGGGATGTAATATATGGGAGAGGGAAATGATTCAATGGAGGGGGGAGGGAGGAAGGAAGAAAGATTGAACACAGGGAACACAGGGAGGGGTAAAAACAAAAAATAACCACTAAATCTATCTAAGCTAAGCTAAATAAATGAATGAGAATTTGGGGGTAGATGGGTTGGATGAGTGAAATGGGAGGAGGGATGGCAATGGATTGGGGAGCTCGGAAATGCTGGGAGAGGGAGCCTTCTGAAATGCCTGCTGTTCAGGAACAGTGACTAGCTCAGAAGGTGTTGGGAAGGAGGGTGGCAGACAGTTCTGTTTTTTACTGCGCCCGCCTCACCACAAGCCCCATTGGCTCTGTGCAGCCTAACCCGTGGCTGGTCGCAGACTGCGAAGCCAGTGTTCTGAGGAGAAAAGGGATGGTGATTGGGCAGGCTGGTTGCTACTCCAAGCCTCTTCACCCCTGGTGCCTGGAAGTCTGCTCCTCAGCTGACTAACCATCCCTGTCATGTTTGACCTTCCAGTGACACTTCCTTTGCCACCCGAACGCGATCCGAATTGACCGAACTGTTTGGCCATTTCGACGTTCGGAATTGAGTTCGGTTCGGTCAGTTCATGTTCGGATTTGTGTTCGGGTTCAGTCATCCGAACAGGCCGAATTTGGGCCAAACTGTACTTCCGAACCACGTTCACCCATCCCTACCCAGGACCCACCATCATGGGTCTGGGACCATCATTCCTCACACAGAGGCAATATCATTCCAATGCAGAAAGAAACAGCCGCTCCAGCCTCAGGACCTGCCATCAGGGTTCTGGGGCCAAGTTACATGCAGGGAGGGCTGTGGCCAATATGTACCTAGAAGCTGCCACTCTAGCCCCAGGACCCACCATTATGGGTCTGCGGCCATCAGTCCTTGCACATAGAGCAGATTTTCCAAAACATCAAGAAACAGTCACTCCTGCCCCAGGACCTGCCGTCAGGGTTCTGGGGCCAAGTTACAGGCAGGGGGAGCTGTGGCCAATATTCAGAAGCTGCCACTCTAGCCCCAGGACCCACCGTCATGGGTCTGGGGCCAGAATTCCTCACACGGAGGCGATGTCTTTCAACTGCATCAAGAAACAGCCACTCCAGCCCCACAACCCACCACCAGGGTTCTGGTGCCAAGTTACAGGTAGGGAGGGCTGTGGCCAATATCCAGAAGGTGCCATTCTGGCCCCAGGACCCTGCATCATGGATCTGTGGCCATCATTCCTTACACAGAGAACCAATTTTCCAAAGCATCAAGAAACAGCTACTCCAGCCCCACAACCCACCACCAGGGTTCTGGTGCCAGGTTACAGGCAGGGAGGGCTGTGGCCAATATCCAGAAGGTGCCACTCTAGTCCCATGACCCACCGTCATGCGTCTGGGGCCATCATTCCTTGCACAGAGAACCTTTTTCTGAATGTCCAAACTGAACAGGACTGAACCGATCGGCTGAACCCGAACGTGGCGAATGAACCGAATGGCCGAACCAAACTGAACCAAACAGCTGAACCCAAACCGCGATCTGTTTGCCCATCCCTACTTGACAGTGGGGTACATTGGTGACCCTGGAGGAACATCGGAAGCAGCAGCACCTGCTCCAGCAGCCGCAGCAGAGACAGCCACAACATCATGCACTGCAGGCCTTCCAGTGCCCTGAGTGGCTGTGGAGGAGGGCACTGCCAGGAGGCGATGCTGAGCCACTGAAGTCTGTTGCCCTAAAGCAGGCCTGCTGTGTTTGGGGTGTGATGATGTGCTCGGGCTATTGCTGCTGCCACTCCCCTGGCATGGCCCCTTCTGCCTCTGGCACATGCCCATTGCCTCCCCTATGGGCAGCAGACCGGCCTCTCCTTCCCTTCTCCATTTCTCTCTCCAAAACAATGTTTTTATATTTCATTTTATATCAATTCCCCTCCCTGTCATGTTTTGCTTTTCAGTGACACTTTTTTGCCACCCGAATTCACCTGAACGCGATCGGAACTGACTGAACTGTTCGGTCATTTCGATGTTCAGAATGGAGTTCGGTTCAGTCAGTTCATGTTCTGATTCGGGTTCAGGTTCAGTCATCCAAACAGGTTGAGTTCAGGCAGAACTTCGAACTTCCGAACCACGGTCACCCATCCCTACTGTCAAGGCGATCCCTAGCAGTCCAGAGCTCGTGAATCCCACCCCAGATGCTAGAGGCAGGGCCTGATCCCCGGGCAATGGTAGTAGGGAGAGGAGTAGCAGCAGCAGAAGCAGTACTAGTAGCTATAGAGGAGGGCACAGGGAGAGTGCCAGCAGCATGGCGGGCATGGGCAGTCTAGCCTCAGGGTCCCAGTACTCCCCTTCATGGGACATCACCGTGATCGCGGACAGTGAGTCGGGCAGATACTAGTGCCACAGAGGAGATGTCTGTAGCTGAGGCGATGACTGACCCTCCTCCCAGTGTCACCCCCTTCCAGCATCGCTGGCAGCAGTGCGTCACCCGGGGCAGGCCAGAAGGCAGGAGGGGGTGGGGGGGGAAATCCTCTGTCTGAGAACATTTTAAGCTGGTGCGGGCAGATGATCCCAGAGAGGTGCAGATGATCCCAGAGAGGTGCAGTTCACTTTGTGCAATAAGGTTGTGAAGTGTGGGCAGGTGCTTGCCAACCTTGGGACAAATGCAATGGTGAGGCACCTGAAGTCATGCCACAGTGCTCTTATGCTAAGCAGGAAGGCAGGGGAAGTGGATGCCAGCGAGTTCCCGACTGAAGCAGCCAGTATCCCACCTCCTGCAGCGGGCAAGCATCCTGCAGCAACTGCTGCTGCCTCTAGCAGCAGGAGCAGTATGAGGGCAGAACAGTAGCAGGAGCCTTGCCAGCAGCTTCAGTCCACTGTGGAGGAGCTGGGGTGGGGGCAGCTGCCAAGGCCATCGGGTGCTGGAGGGCAGCGTGACCTCTTTCAGGAGAAAACCAAGCGTCTGTTGACCAAGATTATTGTGCTGGATGGGCAGCCCTTCTTTATTGTAGAGGACAAGGGCTTCCAGCAGCTGATTGGATTTCCTGGCTCCCCAATTTAAGCTTCCTTCCCGCTCCACCCTGAATCAGACTGTGGAGTCACAGCTGTACAGGGCTTTGAAGCACCGACCTCTTCATCACCGACCTGTGGTTCTCCAGGAACGCCCAGCATGTCTACCTGGCAGTGACTGCACACTTGTGGCAGGACCCAGAGGCAGCGCTTGGCAGTGGCAGGAGGGGTCCTGAAGCAGGGTATAGGTGGGTTCTGCTTCAGTAACAAATAATGGACAGCTCCCACAATTCAAGGGACCTTGAGGCAGCCCTGGACGCCATGGTGAGGGAGTGGGTCACACCAAGGGGTATGTGGTCACAGACAACGCAGCCAATATAGTGAAGGCAGTCCATGATGGGGGCTTCACAAGCATCTCTTGCACCGCACACACCCGACATCTTGTGGTCAAAGATGCTCTGGGCTTGGGGGATAAGGGGTTTGGGCCAGACACACTTAGCTCCCTGGTTGACTAGAGGAGGAAGCTGGCGGGGTTGTTCAACAGGAGCATGAAGGGCAGCGAGCTCCTCCAGGAGAAGCAAGCCAAGCAAGGGTCAGGTGGAATTCCACCTTTCTGATACTCGAGTGGCTTCTTGAGCAGAAAGCTGCCCTGCATCAGGTGGAACTGGAAACAGACATCGAGGCCAATGTCCCAGCCTGCCTGCCCTACTGCCTCCCATGCCACACTGCCTGTCTGCCTGCCCAGCTTGCCACCAAGCTCAAAGAATGCCTCAGTCCGCCTTCCTGCCTCCCATACCAAGGTGCTTGTCTGCTCACTCAGATTGCCTAGCTCAGAGCCTGCCCAAGCCCACCTGCCCTACTGCCTCTCATGCCACGCTGCCTGCCTGCCTGCCCGCCAAGGTTGCAAAGCCAGAAACCTGCCTCAGTCTGCCTGACTACCGCTCATGCCATGCCACCTGCCTGCCTGCCCCAGCAACCAATGTCTGATGATGCTGGTGCCAATGGCCCCCAGGTCTATATGCTGTCTGTGCCAAGGGTTCTGTACCCTGGCAACCAATGTCTGGTGATGATAGTGCCAATGGTCCCCAGGCCAGGCCTATATGCTGTTTGTGCCAAGGGATCTGTACCCTGGCAACCAATGTCTGCTGCTGCCAATAGCCCCCAGACCTATATGTTGTCTGTGTCAAGGGTTCTGTACCCTGGAAACCCATATCTGGTGATGCTAGTGCCAATGGTCCCCAGGCTAGGCCTATATGCTCTCTGTGCCAAGGTTTCTGTTCCCTGGCAACAAATGTCTGCTGCTGCCAATGACCCCCAGGTCTATATGCTTTCTGTGCCAAGGGTTCTGTACCCTGGCAACCAATGTCTGGTGATGCTAGTGCCAATGGACCCCAGACCTATACATTGTCTGTGCCATGGCATCAAAAAACAGCCACTCCTGCCCTAGGACCCGCTGTCGGGGTTCAGGGGCCTACGTTACTGGCAGGGAGGGCAGTGTCTAATATCTAGAAGCTGCCACTCTAGCCCCTGCCCAGGACCCAGCCTCAGGGTTCTTGTGCCCTGTCATTCCTTCACGGAGAGCTGTCATTCCACCTTTTCTTTACACAACCTGCTGTTCATGGCGAGAGAGAGAGAGAAATAAGAGAGAGAAAGTCTCCCCACTGCTAGAAGGAGAGACAGACACTATGCCACCCATGCTGTCACTTGCACTATATGGCCAGAGAGAGAAAGACTCCCCACTAGAACGATAGAGATGGGGGGTGGAGGGGGAAAGGTAGATGTATCCAGTTCAAGTCAGAACCAGGAAGAACTCCCATCTGTGCTCATGCGCCCGATCAATGCCCATTGCCCACATCCAGCAGCAAACCTACCAGAATGAGGTGTAATATATCATTATAACACAATGTATTATATGTGCCTGCCTGCCTACCTATCTGCGTTTCTTTACCTGCTGCTACCACCTATTGCTTGATTGAATGGTGTGCCCAACCATGCACTAATTCTAGGGACATAATTATTATTAAACTGACATAGGCTGTCATTCGATTGTACCTGAATCAGTCATGCCCGCCCATCCCAGGAACCATCAATGAAATTCTGGGACCATCATTCCAGTCACTGGGGGTTGCATTCCAACTTCACTGCATCCAGAAGCCCAGTACCTGCATGCCAGACTGCCCCCCCCCCAACAGTCTACTCCTCTGCACCCACGCGCAGATGGCCCCTGAAGCTTCTGGAAATAAAAGCCCCTCCGACCACAAGCTCCCTCCGCCTGCTGCCAATGAGGTTCTGAAAAGAAATTCCCTCTGTGGGGTTGTAACAAGTTTTCGAAAACAGATTAATTATTTTGGGGAGCGATGTGATGGAAGAGCTGAAATAGTATAATTCAGGGTTTGGAGGATTCGATAGATTTTGATTTTATTTATTGGGAGTTAGGGCTCCTAAGGAGACAAGGAGGGTGAAAATTTAAAATTTAATATATTTCAGGATTTAGAAATTATTTTAGTTATATGTAATAAAGGTGTTGTGTGTTTTTGTAAGTTTTGTATATATATGCTATGGATTTGACCACGCAAATAAATGTTTTATCTATCTATCTATCTATCTATCTATCTATCTATCTATCTATCTATCTATCTATCTATCATTATAACACAACATATTATATGTGCCTGCCTGCCTGCCTACCTGTGTTTCTGTACCTTCTGCTACCACCTATTGCTTGATTGAATGGTGTGCCCAGCCATGCACTAATTCCAAGGACATCATAATCATTAAACTGACATAGGCTGTCATTCCATTGTACCTGAATCAGTCATGCCCGCCCATCCCAGGAACAATCAACGAGATTCTGGGACCATCATTCCAGTCACTGGGGGATGCATTCCATTCCACTGCATCCAGAAGCCCAGTGCCCACACACCAGCCTGCCCACCCCAACAGCCTACTCCTCCGCACCCACCTGTGGATGCCCGCTGAAGCTGCTTGAAATAAAAGCCTCTCCAACCACCAGCTCCCGCTGCCTGCTGCTAAGGAGCCTGTCTCTCTTTGTCTCTGGCACACCCACACAGACACAAGTCCTGCCCCTCCTGGTGGGCAGTCTGCAAGTTGAGACCCTGCTGCTGCCTGGCACATCTTTGGGTTAATACCTTAACTACGTTACATGTGGAGCCAGCCAGATGCTGCTGGCAAGGATCAACAAGTTGTATGAGATTCTTCCACCTGCCAGCCAGAACTTCAGCACATATGGATAAAAGATTGGACAGGTCAAATGAAGCTCATAACAACAAATATAACAACTTTTATTAAAACTATTTAAACAACAACATAAAACCAAAACCAAACATTGAAAGGAAACTTAAGGGGTACTACTATTAGTCTTTGGGCCTGTCCCCCGGAACTTGGGGGAAAGGCAAAAGGAGGCGGGGTGCAGCATAGGACTGATAGGCGGCCACCCTGTGTTCTGCCATTTCATAGCCATGGGCCAAGGCAAACTCCATGGCCCCTTCCATGTCTGCATGCTACCTGGAGACCACCTGGTGGTAGAGTTCCAGCCTCTCCATATTGGCAGAGACATACTGGGAGTACGCCTCCACCTGTCTTTTCACCACCTCAAGAACCTGGAACCTTCCCACCAGGCAGTTCTCCATGGTGTGTACGCCCGTCATCATCTAGCGGCCAGGCCTTTCCACTTCAGCCCGAAAGGCATTTGCCGCTGCAGACTCCCAGGGCCCAGGGGACTCCACATTGGGGTTGGAGGAGGGGGAAGGGCTTTGATGGTGTCGCTTTTGGGTTGCCTTCCCCCCTCTTCTTCTGCCGCTGATGCTCCAGCTCCACTGCCATGCCAGAGTCCTCCTGCCGCCTCACCATCCGGCCATGGTCCGGAATGTTTTGCTGCAAGGCTAAAGAGCATAAAACGTTAGGAACATAAGAAGAGCCAAATTGTGTCAGAACAATGGTCTGTCAAGCCCTGCCTGCATTCTGTCTCCACAAGGACTGGGTGGCCAATCTCTCTGCAGGGGACTTCCATTCCTAACCGGTCGTTGGGAAATCCATTCCCTGTTGTTCCAGCCCCCGTGCCTTACCTTGCAGATGGCGATTCCGTCACCCTTCTCATAAAACCACCAGACGTCTGACCTTGTCCACCAACTGTCTGGGGGTGGCACTGGCGACCTCTGCCTCATTGTCCTGCGTGGCATGGCACCAGCGCCGGCATCCAATTCCTCCCTGAAACAGGAACACATAAACAACACCTAATTAATATCATGCATTTATGATTATGCATCTAGTCCTCCCTCCTTGGGTGCTAGGGATCGCAACAGGTGAGGGTGACTCTTGCTGGCATATGCAAATCCTGCCCTCCTTGGGGTGCTAGGGGATGCTAGGGATGGCAAATGGAGAGATCATGGATGGCATGTGCAAATCCTGCCCTCTTTGGGGTGCTAGGGATTGCAACTAGAAAGACCCTGGCTGGCACGTGCAAATCCAGCCCTCCTTGGGGTGCTGCTAGGAAGGGATAGCAATGGAGACCCTGGCTGGCACATGCAAATCCTGTTCTCCCTGTGGCGCTAGGGATGGCAACTGAAATGACCCTGGTTGGCACATACAAATCCTGCCCTTATTTGGGGGTGCTAGGTAGGGATGGCAACTAGAGAGTGGAGACCCTTGCTACTGGGGATGGCTGGCAGGCACATGTTTGGGTGGGGATGCTCCTCATGCTCGTGCCTGACTGCTGGAAGAGCCCCACACACTACAGTACCCTCTCTCTCTGTGGCAGACATCTGTTGCTACCCGCTGATGCCCACTGTTTGTGCCTGACTGATGCCCACCACCCTTGCACCCACCCGCACGCCAGTGAGCTCCCTCTAATGGATAGAGCCTTTCTTGTCTTCAAAGTAAAAAAAAAGTGTACAAACCTGGCAACACCTCCTGTGCCCACCGCTTGCTCCTCATCAGAGGAGCTGGCCACCACCACTGAAAGTCCAGGGGCTGGGGAAGCGACCTCTTCCTCCTCCACCACCACTGGCTCCAGTAGCACCACATTCGCACATCCCTAATGTGTCATCCTTGTGGAAATCTGCTGAGAAAGCCCCAACAGAGAATCGTTATGAATGGGAGAGGCGAGAGCATGAAGGAGGGAGCAGACTCAGCCAACATCTTCATAAGTCTATTGGCTAGCAGGAGTCATCAGTCAATATAATGCTGAAGAGCTGTGCTTCCCCCCCTTCCCTTCAGCTCTCCCTGCTCCCATCTAGAAAGATGGGAGGGGGGATTACTTTCCAGATGGGAATGGGGAGCTGAAGAGAAGAGGCAGGCTCAACACAGCTTTTCAGCATTCTATTGGCTGCTGACTCCTGCTAGCCAATAGAATGCAGAAGATGCCTGCTGAGTCTGACCCCTCCCTCATGATCTCCCCTCTCCCATGCATGATAATTCTCTATTGGGAGCTCCCCACAGAGAATGATTCCTCATGGCCCCGGGCTCTGTCCCCTGAGCTGCCAGTCCCAGACAAGGTAAGAGAGCTGGGGAGGAAACAGTGGGTATTTTTAGATGGGACAGCTCTTTGAGCCATCACCGTTGCTGGCGGCGGCGGCTGGCGACACGGGGCTTTGGAGCGGCACATTCTGAAAGCCTGAAAATTGAAGTCTTAAGAACGCGCCGCTCCAACGGCCCATGTCGTCAGCCGCCACTGCAGACAACAAGGAGAACGTCACTTCCAGTGGCTTTGCTTTAACGTAGCATTCAGGAGGTGCTTCAGCGCCCCTCATTTAAAAGCGCCCTTAGATCCTGACCATGGTGAGAGCTCACCATGGGAATGATCCAGTCCAGTGGCTGGGGCTGGGGAGGTGGCAGGAGGACTTTCAGATGTGGGTCCGCAAATCCCTACCCCACACACCACTCAGGGCAGCGCCGCATCCTCCCTGATGGGTGGGTGTGATAGCCTATGAGGCCACTGAACCCACATGGAGAAGTTCTGGCCACAAGCTGGAGTTAGGTAGAGTGGGCCCTCAGATGTAATGACCCACTTTACCATGGTCCAGGGTAGGCTTCCCCAGACCATGGCAGGGCTAACTCCGGGATGTGTTCTGGCAGTGCACATCCTGGAGCTAGCCCTGCCACGGTCTGGGGTTACCTCTGCTTCCTCCCGCAGCAAATATCTGGCAGGCAGGAGCAGTGTGGCCATGCCAGAGTTAGCGTGACCACCCGTGTTAGCGTCATGTTTAAAAATACCCAGTGTGACTTCCTCCTCCCCCCAACAGCACTGGGTAGGTCAGTGGGGTGTGGGCTGCTGGGAAGCGAGAAGCTAGAGTGTGAGTTCCTACGATAGACCCTGAGGAAGGCCAGAGCTGAAGCCTGATCTGGAGAACTCAAGCAAAATCTTTTAACAATGAGATTGCATCGACTCCTGACAGTCTAAGAAAAATCACAATTTACCTCAGTTCTGCTCGCACCAAGATCAGCATTAAATCAAATCTAAGAACAAACCCCTTGAATTCTACTGTTTGTCAGTGATTGTGGCCCAGTGGATAATGCTGAGAGAAACCATTGTACCCAAACTTCCATGTAACCTTTGAAAAGACTCTTGAATTGTGCTGTTTATCTGGAAAGTTCTATTTTAAAGATCAGAGTTGGGCCCTGAGAGCTCTAGCCCTTAGGTGTCAGTCTAAGGGCAACAGGCAAAGGGAGCCGTTAGTGGGCCTATGTGGCTGTGGCAGAAAACCCGACCTGACATATCTGAGGAGCTCCCTCCATCCCGCTGTCTTGGTCTCCCTGGATGGCAATGGAAGCATTTTCATGCTGGTAGCATAGATCTGGCAGGGAAGAAATGATTGTTTATATAATTTACAATTTTTAAATTATTTATTTTAATGTTTGTTTCTTTTATAATTTAATGTTTTAAAACATTAATATTTTATGTAATCTCCAGAGAAGGACAAGCCTTTCTGCTGTAGCTTTAAGACCTGAGTCCTCTTAAGATGCTATTTGAGAAGGGAACTGAGCTCACTAGGATATTATAACTAAAAAGAAATTTGGATTCTGTGCAGTAAGAGTTTGTACTGGAGTTAAGTTTTTTTTATAGTTTATTTAGATAAGGAATTAAACCAGTTGAGGGGTCCACTTTGAAACCAGGGATCCGGCCTGTTTTTGACATGGGGTCTGTCTACACCTGACCTATCATGACCTCCCTTGCATGGATTTTGGCCAGCAAGCAATTTTCTATGCAGACCAAGATTTCCCAATTCATACTTAGAAATGGAGATCCTTCTCTGCCGGTATACTCTAGTATTAAGTTTAAACACCTTTAGTTACTCTTGTTTCTCAGAGTAACTGGAAGTGGGTTGTACAATGTACTTGTTATGGATACAGTATTGTTTATTCAATATTTTGTTGTATTCTATTTTATTTTATCCCCTTCTAATTTTGATTGTATATGGTCTTGTAATTGTATATATGTATTTAGGCTATGGCTAAGGCTAAGCCATAATAAACAAAGTTTAAACACCACAGGGTAATGGATGATCAGATGTCAGTTATTTCTACTCCAGTTCCAATTAATAAAGAAATTGATATGTTTAACTTAGAAGGCTCCTTATTGCTAAGATCTAACTTAGACAATAGTTTTCTATCCTTTTTTAATAACTTTGACTCTCCATGTCACAGCAATATCAATTCCCCTGCTTCAGGGTTAACTAATCTCTCTGAAGAAGGTTTGTGAAACATTTTTGTCAAAGGAATTTTCCAGCAGAAACTTCATAAACTATTGGAGGAATTTAGGACACTTAAGGGATTTATTTAGCAAAAGCTTAACCATTTCAGTCATACAATCTTAGAATTGTCTTCAGGTTTAAAGAACTTACAAGAGAGGGTAAATGTTTTGCTGCTTAATTGGGATATTATGAAACAGGAGGTTCAGGTGCGTTCCTGTTTTCAGAGAACCCAGAAGCTAGGTGAAAAAAAAAATCAAAATTGATAATAATGACAATTTGATTAATTTAAATGATGATTCAAATGAATTGGGGTGCCCTTCTTGTTCCGACTTGGTTACTGTAGATTATTGTGAAGTTTCAACTACATATATTCTGTTTTTAGGGAAGGTTATTGAACTGGCTGTGGCACAGCAGCTCCTGGGTCACCTGGATGGCATCAGTTTTATAGACCCCTTTTAATTGGGGTTTCACCCAGGGTATGACACCGAGACTGTGTTGGTGGCCTTGGTGGGTGACCTCCGCTGAGAGTTGGATTCAGGGCGTTCAACACCACTTGTCCTGTTAGATCTCTCGGCTGCTTTTGATACAGTGGATCATGGGTTATTGCTTAGGCAATTGTGGTCCCAAGGGGTGGGGTGGGATGGGACGGTCCTTGGATGTTTACGCTCGTTCCTCTCAGGAAGGAGTCAGCGGGTGGTGTTGGGGGCTGAAACATCTAGTCCCTGGAAACTCTCTTGCAGCGTACCACAAGGTTTTATTTTGTCTCCAATATTGTTTAACATCTGTATGCAACCCCTGGGGGAGGTTGTGAGATGGTTTGGTGTGTGTTGCCACCAATATGCTGATGACACCCAGCTATACCTCTCATTTTCAACTGACCCAGGTCATACAGACTCGGTGCTCTCCCAGTGCCTGGAGGCAGTGGCTGACTGGATATGGCAGAGCAGACTGAGGCTGAATCCCGACAAGACAGAGGTGATGTTGGTGGGTTGGGGAGCTGGGGTGATGTCTTGTTGAGAGAGTCCTCTTTCCCCCCCCCCCCAAGCTGGCTCCTGGGTCCAGAGCTTGGAAGTCCTGTTGGACCCCAGCTTTCAGCTGGATTGCCAAGTAGAGGTGGTGGCAAGGGAGCCTTTTGCCAGCTATATCTTGTGTGGATAGGTCAGAGTCCATATGTTTTGGACTCTGACCTGGCCACACTCATCCATGTGTTCATCTCCTTGAAGCTGGATTACTGCAAAGCACTCTATATGGGGCTGCCCCTGGTGATGGTTCGGAAGCTGCAACTGGTGCAGAATGTGGCGGCCCATCTTTTGACAGGGATGGGCCATAGGGAGCACATAACACCAGTGCTCCGAGTTCTGTACTGGTTGCCTATAGCATTCCGAGCCTCATTCAAGGTGATGGTTTTAACCTTTAAAGCCCTACATGGCTTGGGCCCCTCCTAGCTGAGAGACTGCCTCACTCCTTGGGTCCTGGGACGATATTTGCGGTCTGCCAGGATTGCCCTCTTGGAGGTCCCCCAGGTTAGCCTGGGAGGGGGGCCCACAATGGAGAGGGCGTTCTCGGTGCCTGCACCCCGGCTGTGGAACTCCCTCCCGGAGGAAGCTCAACTAGCCCTGAGTCTTCTGGCCTTCCGCCGGGCCTGTAAGATCTGGCTGTTCATCCAGGCCTTCGGGGAAGGGAGTGGGTAGGGATGGGGGAGATGGGTAGTGGGCGGGGGGATTGGGAGGGAATGTTTTTTATGATGTATTCAGTTTTTATATGTTGACTTTTGTTAGCTGCCCTGAGCTGCTTGTGGCAGGATGGGTGCAGGGTACTAAATTATAGAAATAAATACATAAATTTAATTATTTAACTAGTTTTATACCCTGCCCCCTTATGCTCGAGAGCAGCTCGGGGTGGCTTACAGGCATCAATAAAAAACATAAAATATAATTAAAACATTTAAAATAATAAAAAGAACTAAAAGGGCAGAATTCTCCTACCCACCCAGAAAATGAAAGAAAAAGGATTAAGAGACCCTGTGCAATGACTCAGGGAACAAAATATTATTGTATATGATTTTGACTTAACTAAAAGGTATGCTGGTTCACTCAGAAATAGAATTGTTGTTCACTTGCACTATAAATTTCATATCCCTCAGGATCAATTATATTTGAATGTTATACATTTTTCCAGAGTTTATAATCAGCATTTGGCATTGAAATGCCTTCCAGTAAAAGTAGGGTTCCGTAGCCTTATTTGCTTCATCTTATTCTTTCAGACACAGAAGCTTTTCAGTTAGGATTAGAAGTAGGGGAGGATATTTTGCCCCTTACTTCCATGGGTGGTTATGAGAAAGAGAGGAGAGTGGCTCTCCTTCTAAACGAATAGAGAATCCACATGGAATTAAATATTTCTCTGGAGTGGTGACACATAGTAGCTTATATGACAGAGAGGCTACTCTTGTGGAACTACGGGTATTTTCAGATGATACGCTGGCCGTTGGCCCCGTACCGGCACCAACGGCTTCGTTCCCCGCCGGGGTCACCCCGTTACGGCACAACAGACGTGCCGGGGGGATCCCGGCGGGGAAAGTGGGAGGGGCCGCGGCCGCGCGGCACAACGTGCAGCCGCGCGGCCCCGCCCCCACCACGCAGCCCGCCCTCCGAGGAGACGGGTGGGTGGCAGGACCAATGCGGCCGCCGCATCCGGCCGATCGTGCCACGGCCCGGGATCCCGCCGGGGATCCCGGGCCATGGCACGTGGCCAGATGTTACTTTTCCTTGGCCACGGCCCGGGGTCTGTTTGACCACGCTTCCCGGGACCTTCCCCCGGCTAGCCCGGGAAGCGTGGTTCAAACGAACCCCATGTGGGGATTGACCGTGGCCAACATCTGGCACGCCGCGAACAGACATACGGGACACGGTGACCACAGGTGGGTATTCACCGTGGTTCACCGTGTTCACGTAACGTCTGAAATCACCCTACGTTGCCCTAAGAGGCCCAGATTCCAAAGTAAAAAGAGGAAGAGGGATTCTAAGGAAGTTCTCCTATGGTAGACTGGGAGGACAAAGTTATTCAGCAGACAGAGAGGTTCTTTCTAAAGAACCAGGTTTCTCTAAGTGATCTTCCTATAAATGGAGAGACTCTGGATTCCAAGAGAAAAGAGTAAGGGAATGGACCTTTTCTGACCTCAGTAATAGGAAACGGACTCCCTCAAAGGAATCAGGTTTGACTAAACATACTTTTTATTGGGAAAGGATTCCTGTAATGAATGAGAGAAGGGTAAGGGAAGGGGTGGAAAGGAAGTCCCACAATTATAGGAACCTCCCACTAGAAGAGAGGAAATTTAGGTTCCGACCACAGGTTGAATTGAGAAACAAGGAGCGGACTTTGGATAAACTCCATAAGCAGCTAGATCAAACTAGGAGGGGCTTTCAAAAAAGGAGAGGTGTGCACTAGGGGCTTAGTCATTTTGGGTTTTCTTTAAAAAACTTTTATTTTCATTATTTTTATAAACAAGACAACATTTCAGTGAAACACAAAATAAATTTTTCATTCACATAACTTGAGTAACCAACCCTTCCCCCCTTCATGACAGTATAGATTTTTAAAAAAATGTTAGCATTGAAAACATTTCCTCCGCTATAGACTTTAGCATTCTAACTTACTGTTGTTGGTTCCCCCCCCCCCAACACAGCAAGACTAGCCCCCTGCAGTCAATTCCCCAGCAGGCGCCTCAATCATTGGTCGAAAAGCTTCTGCAGATCTTTGTTATCTAAATTTTTCGCTTCTAGTGTCTTAATTATAGGTAACACCAGGTCTTCTTGAATTTCTTATCTTCGTTTCGCAGGCTTGCATGCAACTTCTCCATTTTGAACAGGTGCCATATCCTGTTTGTCCGTTCTTCCAGCAGCAGTTCTTTGGCATTCTTCCAGTGCCTAGCTATTATATTTTGAGCCACAAGAAAAATAATTTTACAGGAATTTTGAAAAGCCCTCATTGCTTTTGACTCATGGAACAGGCCTAGCAACACTATTTCAGGTCTAAAAGGCATTATTTCGTCCACCATACTACTAGCTATCCTCCAGACTTTATTCCAAAATAACCTCACTTTACAACACTCCCACCAGCAGTGCTTGTAGTCACCTATTTCACCGCATCCTTTCCAGCATTCCCCCTTTCCCCCAGTGACTCCAAATTTCATTCTTGTTGGTGTTAAGTAATATCTGGTGGTAAGCTTAATTTGTACCTCCTTAACCTCCAATAAGAATGCACATTTGTTCATATGTTGCCAAATTGCTTTTTCTTCTTTCTCCCCTATGTGTATCCCTAGATCTTTACTCCATTTCCCTATATAAGTGCTAGTTTTATCATAACATAGGCTTTTAAGTTCCTTGTATAGTCTACCTAAGCGACCCGATGCTTTACTTCGATTGTATATCAGCTTTTCTAACTTATATGAGTCTCTGCTAAATTCCCCCCTATTATTTGGAGATTATTTGGAGATATCTGCTCTTAAGTTGCAGATATTGAAATATCTCAATTTTTTCTTGCAGTATTTCCTCCATCTTGTGGAGGGGGAGGAATTATCTCTTTTGAAAGAGCTGTTGCATTCTCACTATTCCTTTGGTCTTTAATTTGTTTCTTAGCGAGTGGGCCACTCCGTCTCTCTGTACCTGAATTGAATCTATGGGTGTAAAGGGTGAGATCCCTACTTGTATTCCTAATTTGGTGGGGGGGCTTTTTTCCAGCATTTTTTAGTTGTTCCTACAAAAGGATGATCTTGATTCCTCTTCTTATCAATTGTACCCCTAGCTACCATTATCTCTTTTAAGAAGTTCAGCTGCAGGACATCACTTTCTATTCCTACCCATTCGGGTGAACTGGCCTCTTGGTACCACTCAGGCAGTGCCCCTAAGGCCACTGCCATAAGATACAGCCTTATGTCTGAGAAGTTTAAGCCCCCTTTGTTTTGTACCCTCATCAGCATTGTTTTTTTAACTAGGTTTTTTGCCATTTCATACAATTTCTTTAATCAGGTCATCGCTTGCTTTGAAAAAAGAGTTGGGTAGTTTAATTGGCAGGGCCATAAGCCTGTATAGGATTTGGGGGAGCACTATCATTTTATAGAGGTTGACTTTGCCCAACCAAGAGACAATTAATTTTTGCCAAGACCTAATTTTGTCTCTCAACTTCTCTAGGAGTGGGAGGAAATTAGCCTCATACAGTTCTTTTAGGTTCTTAGTTAATGTCACTCCCAAATACTTTATACCCTTTTCACTGATTGGAAATAGTGACAGCTCCTCCAATTGTATCTCTTGCTCTCTATTTTGGCCAAACACTAGCGCAAATGATTTTTCTTTATTAATTGAATACCCAGATATCTTTCCAAATTGATCAATAATCTTTAGTAATTCCGGCAAAGAGTCTTTTGGGTTTGTTATATATAAGAGCAAATCATCTGCATAGAGAGACCGCTTATGTGTCTGCTTCCCTATCTTAACTCCCTCTATTTTTTTATTTTGCCTTATGGCATTGGCCAGAGCCTCCAGAGCTAGGCTGAATAATAAAGATGAAAGAGGGGCATCCCTGTCTGGTGTCTCGCTTTAGTTGGAATGGATCTGTGGGGTTTCCATTAACAAAAAGCCAGGATTGTGGCTTTTTATATATCGCTTTGAGCCACTTTATAAAGCTGCCATTGAACCCCATATTTTCCAGAATCAAGAAAAGGCAGTTCACCTCTCGAATGCTTTCTCCGCATCTGCAGAGAGAATCATAACGGGAATTATTTTTTTCCTTCAGGGCATAAATTATATGAACAGTTTTACATACATTGTCTCTTCCTTCTCTCCCTGGAATAAACCCTGTTTGATTTTCATGGACAACTTCATAGATTATTGCCCTGAGCCTATTAGCCAATATCTTAGCAAATATTTTGAAGTCAGCATTCAGTAATGAAATAGGCCTATAACTTCCACATTGCTCAACATCCCTGCCTGGCTTGGGTATTAAAGTTATTAGGGCATTATAAAAATCCTGAGGCATTTCTGATGTTACAGTGATATTATTGAATACTGCAGTCAAGTGTGGGATAAGTATTTTAGAGAAGGTCTTATAAAATTCATTTGGGAAACCATCAGGCCCATTAGTCTTATTGTTTTTTGTGGCTTCTATAGCTTCTTTCACCTCTTGCTCAGTGATGGGGGCATTTAGAAAGGCCCTCTGTGCCTCATTAATTTTGGGACTTTGGCTATTATTCAAGAACTCCTTTATTTCATCCTCCTCTGGATTTTGAAATGAATATATTCCTTTATAAAACTCCAAAAATGCCTCCTGAATTTTTTCAGGTGCGTTACACCTTGTGCCCTGACTGTTCATAACAGATGCTATGTGTGCTTTCCTTTGCTTAATTCTCACTAATCTGGCTAAAACTTTTCCTGTTCTGTTGTTATTCTTATAGAAAAAAAATGTAATCTTCTGTAATTGGTTTTTTTTGTCTTTTCTAGTTCTGCCACATTAATGATTTTCCTAACCCTTGTTATCTCCTTTTTCAGGGTGTTGGATGGCTTAGCTTTGTTTTGGGCCTCTAACTTTTGGAGAGCAGCATAGCTTTCCTTTAATTGTTGCCTCTTATCTTTCAGAATTTTGGCCTGTAGTGAAATTATTTTCCCCCTAAGGACCACCTTAGCAGCTTCCCAGAGGGTTGCTGGGGAGCTGACTGATTTCTCATTTAGTTCAAAGTATTCCTCTAAATCCTTCTGCAGCTGTTTCCTGTATTTCTCGTTTCTTACAATACCTCTTTTCATTTGCCACCCCATTTTGTTTTTCCTCTCCACCCCCAGGTCTCCAAAGATGGAAATGACAGTGTTATGGTCTGATAAGGGAGATTACAGGAAGAATAAATGACTTTGGGCACCTGTGGGCCTCCGGTTTAGTCACCAGCACATGATCTATTCTTGTATAACTATTATATAGGGTTGAGTAAAAATTATAATCTTTTGCTGTTACATTTAAGAGTCTCCACACATCCAACCACCCATAGGAGTCTATCAGTTGTGCTATCTTTTTCTGTGTGCCACTTGGTTCTCCCTTTCTAGAGTAATCCAGATCTGTAAGTGTGATATTCAAGCCCCCCTGAATGATTGCCCAACCCTCAATATTGTCCACTATCATTTTAAAACATTTTTCATAGAAAGCCACTTTTCCTTCGTTTGGACCATAAATATTCACTGAGTCAACAGTTCTCCCCTCAGTTTTCCCACGATACACAGAAATCTGCTGTCCTTATCCCTTACTACCTTCTTCACTTTAAAGGGCACATTTTTCTTAAAACCTATTATCACTCCTGTTCTCTTTTTTGATGAACACGAGGAGTACATGTCATCCATGCTAGAACCAGTAAAATGGTGTACGTCCCTGTAGACCAAATGGGTTTTTTGCAAAAAAACCCAAATCTCTGCACCTTGGTCCACCTGCAGATTTCTCACCCTTAATCTTTTTTGTGGGGAATTGAGGTCCTTTACATTTATCGTGAGGGTCTTAAATCCAATCATCATTCCTGTTAAGTTTAAAGTGCTGAGGACTTTTGTCTTTTGCACCCACTCAGCTACCTGTCTTGCCCTTGCCAACCTAATTGTCTCCTCTATAATCAAAATATTTTGTCTTGCTGCCTTCCAGAAAGTGAAACCATATCTTCCCCCAGCATCTAAAGTCTCTTGTTTGTCAGTTACCTTATAGTTTGAATGCCTGTCTTTAAATTCCCTCCTGCTGAACCCTCCCTCCACCCCCCTTAGAGCTTCCCCCAAAAGGGTCTTAGCCCCTGCTGGGAACTTCTCTCCCTGTCCAAGCATCAACAACTTCTCCCCACCCTGAGGATCCGCTGGGAAGAATAACCCCCAGCAGGGAGACCTCCAATAGTGTCTCCCTAACTCCCATCACCCCCAGTTCCTAGCATCTGTTAAGACTCACTCTTAAACTGCACTAATTAGCTAAACAAGTCTTAAGCATATCATAAACAATCCCTCTTTCATCTAAAAGGGAAAAAGCAACAAAAGGAACAAAGACTCATAGTGCCTCCTTCCCCTCCTACACCATTTCACAGTTCTGTGACTCTCTCAAGGGCAGTCCCCAATGTTACAGAGTCAAACTTTTTCAACATCAATGATTTAAAGCACCAGAAATAAACCGAACACAGAGCCCCCTTTTCTTCTGTTCTTCAACTGCTTAGCTGCTGATTTGAGCCTACTGGCAGGGAGGCTAGATAGATTTCTAGGTCTTCAGTGTTGTTGAAACATTTCTTTCTTCCTCCTACAAAAATCATCATCTGTGCTGGAAAATGCAGCCTTGGCTTTAGATTTCTCTCCAATAAGGTCCTAAAATACTTGTTCCATTTCATTCGCTTTCTCATTGTCTCAGCTGCATAATCAGGGAAGATCTTAATCACCTACTGCTGGAAAGAGAGATTTTTCTTTAATCGGGTTTTTTTAAGGACCTCCTTTTTTACCTGGAAGCTGGCAAATTTTACAATAATTGTGCGGGGCGGGTCACTCTCCTTCTGCCTGGGGTGCCCCACCCTGTGTGCTCTCTCAATCTCAGCCATGTGCAGATGAGGATATTCCAGGAAGTTTTCTTTGATCAGGGCCCTTATCAGCTCAAACACCTCCTCTGCCTCTGTACCTTCCTTAATACCAGTAATTCGCAGATTGCCTCTGCGTGATCGGTTTTCAAGTTCCTCACACTTTAACAACAGGGAGACAGTCTCACCTTTCAGCTTGTTAATTTGCTCCCCTGAAGTCAGTGTTTGATCTTCTAAGGCAAGGATCCGCTCTTCAGCTACTTCAGTTCTCCTTGTCAGGATTTCAAGTTTCTTGTTGCCCGCATCTATTGAAGACTTTATCTTCCTCATTTATTCCTTAATCTCTTTCCTCATTTGTTGCAGCAGCTGATGCAAAGATCTCTCCATGTCAGTTTCCTCCCCCGAGTTTGACAGGCCATGCTTCATGTCAGTTTCCTACTCTGCTGCCGCCATGATGCCTCCACTTCTCTCCTCTTCCGTTACTCTGGGCCCTGCTGAAGTTTTCTTCTGGCAGAAGCGTTCTAAAGCATTTTTCTGCAAGAGCTTCTGCTTCTGTTTGCTTCTCCATGACATTATTGCTACAGGGCTGAGGTTTTTCTTCCCTTTTTAAATTACAGTGGCTTTTTTTAGGAGCTGGGGGAGCGGAGCAGCAGCAATCCCCATCTACCTGCACTGGCGCATGCACAGATCCCCTGGGCCTTGTTGTTTGAATTTTCATTTTGGGGTTTTGTTTTTGTTATTTAAATATGTCATTTTCATTTTCATAAATATCAAATTTTCATTTTCGTTTTTGCTTTCGTTTTAGTTTTTCATTTATTTCAATAGAAAATACATTCAATAGAAAATACATTGTTGGCTGTAACATTTTTGTATTTGGTTAAAACATGGATTGATTATACCTCAAATGGAAGGCATTATGTGGACCAAATTACAAAAAGATTGGATAAAGGAATCCCATTTTAAAAGTAGTTGGATTATTTTATTTTGCAAAAGTCTTCATATACATTCTTAGGTGTAACTTCTTTGCCTCACATTTTATGTAAATTAAACTTGGCAGGTTTATACCCCTTCCCATATTTACTATCGCTGTCAACTTTCAGAAGAATTGGATAAAGATTCCTGGTGGTATAAGCAATTAACTTATAAATATATGTCTGACTTAACATCTTTGTAGTCCAACCAGTGTACATGAAATTTGGCAGGACTGTATAGTATACTTTAATGATCAGCTCTACCAAATATCAGAAGGATGGATAAAGGGTCCCAATTTTACATGCCTGCAAAGCATATGCAGAGAAGGAGCCTATGCCAGGGATTCTCTTACGTGTCACTGTGGTATAAGATCGGTTTATGATGCTAATTTGCCATCAGAAAGGTCAACCAAATATCCTCATTATGTGCTGGGACCATCCCAACATCTTTCCTCCACTTGTTACTGGTAAGTCAGAAGCATCTGTTTAGGAAAGAGCCAATAGAGATTCTCTTATGTCCTCTGTCACAGTGCTGCAGGATGTGAATGTAATGATAATTGACCAGCATGGATGTGTAAACTATGTATCCTTATTTCTGGGATGCTATTCCCAAAGTCCCAGTTATGTCCCCCCTATGCCTGCCTTGAAGCCACTACCAATTGGTCCTGTAAAGCTAGAAGCATGCAGTAATTGACCAGTGAATGTGTCTGTCAGTCTTTTGGGTTGCTCCACATCCTCTCTCCTACAGCCTCTCTCCCCCTGCCATGCCAGGTGCCTGCCTCTGACTGGCACTGCATGTGCTGCTATTTATCTGAATAATGGTTTTCAAGGGGACAACTTCAATTGCTTAGACAATTGGGTCCCTTTATCAAATTGCCCTGTAGTTTGGCAGAGGTAATGGGAATGGGAATAGTATGTGATACATTCCTGCCAAATATCTTATAAATAGGATGGAATATACAAATGTTACAGCTGGAAATGTATTTTCAAATTATATGTCTTATACCATCAGGACCACTTATCCAATCTTTCGAAAAATTNTATTCATGGGTTTCATGCAAATTGTATGGAAGTTAAAAAAGTTGCAGCCATGAATGTGTATGGAGCTTTTCTTAAAATCACAAGGTTCAATTGCTTTTAAAATCGGTTCCTTTAACTAATCATTTCAAAATTTGGAACACATATTGGCCTCCATCGGGGGTACAATTTCCCCAAGTTTCATCAAAATTGAATATGAAACATAAAATTTATAGCAGGTAATAAATTTTTCAAGTTTTTTCCTTTATTTCAAAAACAAAATGTTGTTTTCATTTCTATTTTCATTATTATTATTAGTTATTTTCGTTATTGCAATAACAATAATGAAACAACAATTTTCATTATCGTTATTGTAATAACAAAAACGACATGCACACCCCTAAAAGATCCATATGACAATCAGAAGTGCAGGCCAGCAATCTATTGAGAACTTCAGTTGATCTGCACTTACTTTCTTGGAATATTGATGGTCTTAAATCAAAATGTAATTATTTAGACTGGATAAAATTCATTTATAGGTTTCAAGTGCGCCTCTTTCAAGGAACCTGGTTGGTTGGAGTGCCAGTGGTCAATGCTTATAGAACCTTTGTAACTGATGCCTGCCTGGAAGGTTGTTAAAAAGGGGAGGCTTAGGGGTGGCTTGGCAATACTAGTTTCTAATCTACTGGAAGGTGAAATCTATTGGCTACTGGTCCAGTCACATTATCTTTTGGCTATATTTTTAAAAGCTAAAAATAAGAGACCCTTTGATATTGGTTAATGTCTAACATACACACACACGTTCACTGGGGAAAAGGCAGGCTGGTGGAGAATACATCTGAAGGACTCGCTCGAGTAACTTAGATCAGCCTATGCTGGGGTTGAAGTGATCATAGCAGGGGACTTCAATGCAAGAGCAGGACAATTTTATGCCAATATTGAAGATGATTTAGATGCTTTGTAACAGATTGAAGTACCCAGACTTCTAGATATAAAACAAAATAAGACTGGTCAACATCTTGTTGCTTTTATGTACGAAACTGGCTTCAGAATGCTTAATGGGTGAGTAGCCCTTGACATTCCTGGGGCATTTAGATATCATTCTACTCTAGGTAGTAGTATAGTGGATTACCTTATGGTGGAATCTCAATTTATGGAAAAATTCCATCAGATGGAGGTACTTCATAGGACAGAAAGTGACCATTGTCCAATTAAAAGTATACTATCGGTAGGTCTTCCAGCCAGGCAACAGGCTCCTGGTAATTTAGTGGGTTATTCCAGACACCAGTGGGATGAAGTTTTACTTCAGGATGTCAAATCGATACTGGAGGTTTGGTCCCCATGGAGGGAGTGTCTAGACTCAGATGATTGTGAGATTCAGCTGGAGCTTTATTACAAGTTGGGCAAAGAGCTGGTATCAGTGCTGACAAGACAATTTGTCTCTTCTGGTAGATCTTAACACAAAGATTGGTTCTATAAGGAGTGTATAAAGGCCAAGCATTTGTTAATGAGTTGCTTGACAAAATGGAACGAGACTAACTCTGTGGAGACATGGGAGATATTTAAGACATATAAGTTAGCTTATAACCTTACCTTACGGGGACGGACCGCCAGGAGCATATTTCACCTGTGCTCCGGGCTCTGCACTGGCTGCCGATAGCGTGCCGAGCCAGGTTCAAGGTGTTGGTGTTGATCTATAAAGCACTACATGGTCTGGGCCCCTCATACCTCAGGGACCGCCTTGCCCTCCGCGCCCCAGGGTGGCCCCTTTGGTCTTCCGGGGGTGCCTCCTTGGAGGTCCCCCATGTTAAGCGGGGGGCCACAATGAAGAGGGCATTCTCGGTGGCCGGGCCGCGCCTTTGGAACTCCCTTCCAAAGCTCCCCTGGCCCCTAGCCTGTTGACATTCCGGTGAAGTTGCAAAACCTGGCTGTACGCCCAGACCTTTGGGGAGGGTGGGAGGGGAGGGTGAGGGGTCTTTTAGCTCCCCCACCTATCTACTATTTTTTATCTTATCTGTTTTTTAGCCCTGTTTTAATATTATCATATTGGATGTTTTAAACTCTTTTTATTATGTTTTTATTGTTGTAAGCCACCCCGGGCTGCTTTGCAGGAGGGGCAGGATATAAATCCTTGAAATAAATAAATAAATGAAGATCTCCTTAAAAAGAAAGAAGTTTGCTTTTCAACATAAATTCAATCTAAAAATGACAAGCTTTTTTGGAGGATAGTAATGGGGGACAGAAGGTCCAGTTCATTGGCAGATTGTCATATAGGGGACTCCCAATGGATTCGTTTAAAAATTAATAAATTTGCAACCTCTTTTGTTAGCCCCCTAGATGGTAACTTTTCTCAAGCCACTATTGAGCTTTTTCACTCTTTCCTGGTGACAGAAGACCAATTGGCAATATATATTCCAGAGCTTAAAACTAATGATGCACCAGGGTCAGACTGTTTAGTACCAGAACTTTTGAAGTTTTTTAGTGACTGATGGACTCCAATTCTTAAATGATTGTTTAACAGTATTGTCTTGTATGATATTTGGCCTCCGGAGAGGAAGCTTACAATAATGGTCCCTATTTTTAAGAAGGGTGAGAGGTCTGATATGAAATGTTACCGACCGACCAGTCTGACTAATATCCCTCAAAGTTATATGGGAAACCTCTTTATTCTCACTTATATTTGTGGATATCAGAACATAACTTTTTAGGTGAGAAACAAGCAGGATGTTCTACTATCGATCAATGCTTCAGTCTTAATTACCTGGCCGCTAAATATTCTGGTGGAAGGAAATGACTTTATGTTGCTTTCATGTGTTTGAAAGGGGCGTTTGACTCAGTTGAAAGAGTTCTTCTATGGATCAAATTGATAGGGATGGGCGAATAAGTTGGGGTTTGACCGTTCGGTTCTGTCCAGTTCGGTTCAGCCGTTTGCCACGTTTGGTTTCGGCCGTTCATTTCAGTTGTGTTTGGTTCAGTTTGGGCATTCGGAAAAAGGCTTTCTGTGCAAGAAATGATGGCCCCAGACCCATGATGGTGGGTACTGGGTCTAGAGTGGCAGCTTCAAGATATTGACTGCAGCCTTCCATGCCTGTAACTTGGCCCCAGAACCCTGGCGACGGGTCCTGGGGCTGAAGTGGCTGTTTCTTGATGCTTTGGAAAAT
>QEPC01009440.1:2682520-2716854 GCA_003113815.1 Sphenodon punctatus | reverse complement strand
AAGGTATGAGGGGCCAGGACCGTACAGGGCTTTGTAAACCAATACCAACACCTTGAACCTGGCTTGGCACGCTATCGGCAACCAGTGCAGAGCCCAGAGCACAGGTGTTATGTGCTCCCGACGACCCGTCCCCGAAAGGAGACAGGCGACTGCATTCTGCACTAGCTGCAGCCTCCGACCCAGGCACAGGGGAAGCCCCACGTAGAGCGCGTTGCAGTAGTCCAGTCCCAAGGTGACGAAGGCATGGATGAGGAAGGCCAGGTCCGGGCCGGAGACGAACGGACGCAGCCTCCGCACCAGATGCAACTGGAGAAAGGCAGCCTTTGCGACTGCCTCCATCTGCTGCTCCAGGCAGAGATCCGCATCCAGCACCACCCCCAGACTCCAGACCTGTTGAGCTATGGGAGGGCGAACCCCCCCCCAATGAGATGGAAAGAATGTGTTTTCTTGCCCCTGGGACTGGACACCTGATTGGCTGGCCCATTATGGCTGCTTCAAAGTGACTCAAGGGATATTCTATATGACATGGGGAAAATTCTGACTCAAGTTGTAAGGACTAGAAAAACCCTGAGTCTGGATTTTTAAGTTATGGACATTAATTTATTGGTTATATCTATTGGTGCTTCAATTGCCATTTTTAAATTATATGTACACAGCTGTGACCAAGAGCTGTTGTTATAACATTTTCATGTGCTCTGATGGGAATGTGACCTCTGATGGTTGGATAATTCTCTTATGATTTATTTTGTAATATTCAAATCAAGATTAGGGCTGTAGCGGAATATCGCAGCGGTAGCTATTTCCGGCAGAAACAGTGTTTCCGCAATTAGTGGAACGGCATGGCAGAGGCTTTCATTCCGCGGTTCCGTGGTTCTGCTTATTTAATTCCGCAACTTAGTGGAATCGTGGAAACATGACATTTTCACTATTTCCGCAATTCCGCCAGCGCAAAAAAATAGCGGAATAGCGATTTCCTGCGATTTCCGCAATTTTTCCGCAATTTTTCCGCAATTCCGCGATTTGCAGAATTCCGGCGGAATTAGCGGAATATCCGCAGAAAAGTCACGGTGTGGCGCGGGCAGTTCCGAAATGGCGGAATGGAATCGCGGCGCGGTAAAAGCTGCTGCCGTATCAGCCCTAATCAAGATGCTTCTTGGGTTTTGCAAGTTTGTTTTGTTTTGAATATTGATAAATGATGTCTGATCTCAGCCTATGTACCTCTCTAGTTTTATCCGGCAACCTGATATTTTGGATGGGATGATATAATTTCCTTTCCCTTAATTTTTTTTTTTTATTATTATTTTTTAATGGCTTGAATGGGTTATATTAAGCCAATGATGATTATTGACAGTGACCTGTTTCTCTTTTTTATTCTGGGTATTTTGATTTTTGAGACTGTCTTGTTTCTCAGCAAGAATCCAGCTGATTCTCATCTCATTCTTGTTTGCAAGAATGAGACGAGAATTGTGTTTATCGTCAAAAAACGTGCAAAAACAAGAATCAAGTTTCAGCCCTAACTTCCATCATTTCCCTTATTGATCTTTGTTTTGGCTCCCTCTAAAATGAGTTTTAATTGGTGTATTTCAATGACTAGCCCTCTTTTTCTGCATTCTGATGCAAGAAACTGTCATAAAATGCTGTAAACTGAAGTAAATCCTGGAAACTAACTGTTGGAAAATACAGAAAATTACCCAAAAAATGGCAATCACAGGCAGAACAGCAGAAGTGCACATTCAACAGATAGTGAGAGCCAGTGTGGTATAGTGGATAAGGTGCTGCACCTGGACCTAGGAATCCCCCCTCCGCGATAGCAGCGGCGGGGGTTTGGCGCCATTGCTCCCCCCACTCCCCTGAGCGGGGAAGGACGAGGGCATGGGCGGGGTTCTTCAGCCACTAGGCCATAGAGGAGGGAGGGGCCCCCATTGAGGAGCAACAGGGACAAAACAGGCAAGCGCCCGGGACTCTCGCGAGATCCGCGAGATCCCAGGCGCCATCTTAGGCTCCCTGCTCTGGCGCAGCATTCAGCGTGGCCAGAGCCAGGGACAAGACGTACTTGCATGAGTGGGTGGCCTGGTGCAGGCCACGCGGCTCGTGTAAGCCGGGCGGTTTCGGGGTGCGCAGATAGAAGGGACAGGCGGCGCAGAACGGCAATTGAAGTGCATGCCCTGATGCCGTCACCACCACCACCACCATGTGAGTGAGGGAAGCCCATAGGGCCTAGGTAGTGAGCCCGCGGGGGCGACAGCTGCAGTGAGGCTACAAAGGCCCAGTGGGATGTGGGGGGGGGGCTGCGAGGAGGCCAACAGGCCTGGGGTTCAAAGGCCCGCTGGGTCCCCGGCGGCTAATAAGATCCTAGCAGGCCCGGGGGGCAGGCGGTAGGGCCTATTAAGGCCGGTTCTGGGCAAAGCTCCTTCAGAGCTTGTGCCCGTGGGATAGGCCCGTCCGGGCCTGTGTGCAAGGAAGAGGCCCAAGCTGGGCTTCCAGAAAAGGGGCTGGCATACACAGCTGCCCCCCCCACCAGTGCCAGTATCGGAGGCATAGGCCCAACAGGGCCTGGGCAGAGGGTGTAGGCCCACCAGGGCCTGACTGGAAGTGAAAGGGCTGTGTTGAGGTGGAAGACCTTCTGGGCCTGTGTGGAGGGGAGAGGCCTGCCAGGGTCTTGTGCTGGCAGAAAAAGACCTTCTTTGGCTTGTATTGGGGGGCAAAAGGCCCCCTAGAGCCTGGGTTTGGGGGGTGCAAGGCCCACTAGGGCCTGTCTCTGGGTAAAGGCCCACTAGCCCGTCTGTGGGTAAAAGGCCCAATAGTGCCTATCTCCGGGTGGAAAGCCACCAGGACCTCTGTCGGGGTGCCTAAGGGGTGGCCCAATAGGGGTTACAGACAGAGCAGTGGGAGAGGGAAAGAGTTTACCTGGCTATCCTTGGCCAAAGAGGTGACTAACATGCCACCCAAAAAACGGGGGGCAAAAAAAAGAGAACCCCCCGCCAAAAAAAATGTGGGGGCCAAAAAAAAGAAAGGGAACGGGTCATAAGGGCAAAGGAGGAAATGAGGACAGCCAGGCTGAAGTCCTGCGAGAGATGCAGGAGCAGTTGTCTGCTTACCAGTCAAGGATAGAGGACCTGCAGAGTGCCCAGGAGAGAAGGGGAGTGACTGAAGTAGCCTCGTTGAGGAATGTGGGCATAGGGGACTCTGCCAAGGGTAGGGTTAATAGTCTCCCCGTGGCAAGGGGATCTACCCGCCTGGGGAGGCGCTGCGCTGTTCCATCTTGCTATAGGGACGAAGAACCCGGACCCAGCAGGAGGAGAGAAGATTCGCCACCCATACCCCAAGCGTGGGGTGAGCCCTTGAGGGAAGGAAGACAAGGTGGAGAGGACAGGTCAGAATGAGCGCACCAGACCCCCGGCAGTTCCGGAAGCTACATCGGAGACCAGAGGTGCAGGGGAGACCCGGTTTCGTAGGCAGGTGAGGAGTGGGGCGACTTGGGTTGGGAAGAAGCGACTCGGCAGTGTAGCCCAGAGTATTATAGACCCCCACCCCCAGATCCCACTGTTGATAGGGATGCACAGGAATGGGGATATGGGGGCTGGAGATGGCAAGGGGGGGTGCCAGCCCCACTGCGCCCAGGCATCCACACCGAGCCCTCTGCAAAGGGTGCTCGGGTGGCACGGATCGGGGTTACACGGCAGCTGCTCACGTGTGGGGAGCCCCGCAGTGCTGTGGATGTTCAATGGCCCACCGCTGTCCGAGTAGGGAGGTGGTGCGCCCCCTATCGGGCGGCCACGCGGATGTGTCATCCCCCCTTGGGAGCACCTCCTTCAGGCAACTAAGGAAAAGATCTGGAGCGGCAAATATATAGACATATTCGCCCTCCTTTTCAGTGACCCGATTCCAGACCCCAACGACAAAGAGGAGAAGAAAGAAAAATAAAAGTTTAAGAGGCCGAAAGCAGAGAGGTCGTGGTCCAATTGGACGGCGGCCTATACAATCTATATGGGAGTTACATTGACCAAGTTTCCAGACAGGGGCCTGGAGATGCTCAAGTACTCCGATATAGTGCGGAGGGCATTTGATATGGGGGGTCTCGGAGCGTGGCTGTGCTACGACGAGTCCTTTAGATGGAGGGCAGCCAACAACCCTAGATTGAGGTGGGACGTGCACACCCCCGACATTGGGCTAGAGTGCATTAGTTGCACCAGGTACACGTCACGGTTGGATAGCGGGCATGTCCTTACTAGACCAGGGACCATGCAGGTGGGGTCACCAACTGGCCAGGCACGTCAGTTCCCAGCAGGACCGACGTGTTGGGACTTTAATGATGGGGGCAGGTGTTTTCGGGCCCAGTGCAGGTTTAAACATGCATGTACTCAGTGCGGTGGGGATCATACCGCATCAGCATGCTCCCATTTCTGACAATACGGAAATAGGATGCGAGGGCGGGAAAACACCAAACAGGGGGCCGTAGGACAAGGTGTGACTCTGGCAATGGTGGGAAAGGGCCCCAACTCCAGTTCGGCATGAGGTATTGGAGGCTGCCACCCAAGATTACCCCGATAGAGCAACTGCCCAGTATATTGTGGAAGGATTCCAACAGGGTTTCAGGATCCCGATGGTGGACCCACAGTATCATCCGGAGGGAGGAACTTGAAATCCGTCGTGGGGAAACAGGAGATTGTGCAGCAAAAGTTCGACAAAGAGGTGAAGGAAGGCAGGATCCAAGGCCCCTTAGAATCCCTGCCTATATCATCACTGCGGATATCCCCCCTGGGTATCGTGCCAAAAAAGGCACCGGGTGAATTCCGCATGTTTCACCACTTGTCCTACCCCAAGGGTGAGTCGGTGAATGATGCAATACCCTTTGAACTCTGCTCGGTGCGGTATGCATCATTTGACTCGGTGGTTGAAATGGTGCGTGCCTGCGGAACATCTGCTCTCCTCGCGAAGTGTGACATCAAATTGGCATTCCGACTTCTGCCAGTACACCCCTGATGACTTCGGGCTGTTGGGCAGGGAGTTTGGGGGCCGATTTTACTTCGACAAGTCAATGCCCATGGGATGTTCAATCTCATGCGCAGCCTTCGAGAAGTTTAGTACAGTATTGGAGTGGATCATGCAACGCCGCGCAAGTGGCAGGCGGATCACGCATTATCTCAACAATTTCCTCTTCGCGGGAAGGGCAGGCACCACTGAATGTGAGCAGGCAATGCTGGCATTTCAAGAGGTGGCAGAGGAAATAGGGGTACCTTTAGCACACGAAAAAACAGAGGGCCCAATAACTAAACTGACCTACCTGGGCATAGAGCTGGATATAAAACTGTCACTCTCTTGGCTCCCGGAGGATAAATTGCTAATGCTCTGGGAGGTGGTGAACAGTGTGGGGGGAGCAAAAAATGAGACAGTTGGGGAATTGCAGTCACTCCTCGGCAGCTTCAATTTCGCCTGCCGGATCATTGCACCAGGTCGAGCATTCATGTCCCGTCTATATACCCTAGTGGGGAGCGACTGTCCCCCGCATCACCGCATCAGGGTGACAGCAGAGATGCGGGAGGATTTGGCTACTTGGGAATCGTTCCTGGCGCAATACAATGGGTTTAGTTTCGGGTGGCAGCAACTCCTGTTGGAAGCGGAGCTCCAGATACAGTCAGACGCAGCAGGGGGGCATGGCTTTGGAGTTTACTTCAGAGGAAAGTGGTGTGTAGCCCGCTGGCCAGCAGCATGGGTGGAACAAGGGATAACCCAGGACCTGACATTCCTGGAATTTTTTCCCATCGTAGTGGCGGT
Source organism: Sphenodon punctatus (assembly GCA_003113815.1). NCBI lineage: Eukaryota > Metazoa > Chordata > Lepidosauria > Sphenodontia > Sphenodontidae > Sphenodon > Sphenodon punctatus. The sequence continues at coordinate 2,711,079 of QEPC01009440.1, read as the reverse complement.
GGAGTTGTGGGTCGCTAAATTCACCAATAAGAGGGTCTTATTTTGGTGCGACAACATGGTGGTCGTACATGTTGTCAACAAGCTGGCATCCAAATCGGAGAGGGTCATGAGGCTGGCAGACCGCTTCCACCAGCTGGCCCCAGAGGCCAACGAGAAACCCGACCCGTTCCCGAGGGACATGTGGAGCCTTGGATTATAGAGCTTTACCAGGCAGTACAGGGATCCTTCGTGCCCAGAACCAGACAGGCATATGAAAAGGCGTTCAGCGAATTCCAGGAATTCAGGTGTCAAAAAGGATGGGACATAGGTTTTACCATAGCAGAGGGGTGCCTATTACAGTATGCCATGCAGTTGCGAGCGGACCGACTGGCCCAGGGCACGATTGCAGGGAGAATATCGGCCATCACATTTACAAGTCACCTAGCGGGCCACCCCTCCCCTGATAACGGTTTCTTCATGAGCCGTTTAAAGGAGAGTTGGGCCCGCCAAGCACCCCCCCCGGCAGGAGACCCGGGCCCCAATCACGCCTCCAATCTTGAAGGCCCTTGCAGGGGCGCTCGAAAAGGTTTGTTTCTCTAATAGCGAGTGCAACCTCTTTAGCGCGGTTTTTCTCATTGCCTTGTTCGGAGCCTTCCGGATTGGAGAGATGGTTGTTGATTCTCAGAGGGACAGGTCAGGTCGAGCATTGCAGTTAAGGGACATTTCGTGGGATGGAGATACCCTCATCCTCCATCTGAGAAGGTCGAAGACCGACCAGAGGGGGAAAGGACGATGGGTTAGACTTCGCCCAGCCGGGGACTCCCGTATCTCCCCCGTTGGGGCAATGAGGAGGTATTTGGGGTTTTGCCCAAGGGTTGGGGGATCACTTTTCACACACGAAGATGGAACCCCACTGACACATTACCAGTTTGGAGCAGTCTTGAGTAGATGTGTTTGGATGACGGGGCTCGACCAAGGTAGCTACAGTGCCCATTCATTTAGAATAGGGGCGGCATCGGTCGCAGCAGACATGGGGTTGTCTGGTGAATGAATTCAGGCAATAGGGCATTGGCACTCGAATGCCTATCGATACTATATAAGGGAAACGTGACCACGGGTCAGCCGACCCGGGCCAACAGCCGCAGTGAGTTACTAACCTTTATATCTTTTACAGAAGCACCAGTGAGACAGGAACAGTGTGTTGTGTGGATCATCGGACACAGCATCGTCCACTGGGAAGGGAAGAAGGCTGCATGCAGCGGGTGGGGTACCCAGCTGGGCCTAAGTGATCGAGCGAGTATTTTTTGGCTCGGTAGGAGGGGGATGCTATGGGAGCAGCTCCTTCCGACGTTAACGGGGGCGAAAGAAACATTCCCGGCCCCAGAGGTAATGATGATCCACCTTGGGGAAAATAACCTCCCCAGAGTAACTGGTTTGGGCCTGACGAAACAAGTGAAGTTAGATCTGAAGATAATACAGGACAGGTTCCCAGCATGCACAATTGTCTGGTCAGAAATGCTCCCGAGGAGAGTATGGACCACAGCGGTGCACCCAGGGCAAGTCGACCAGGCCAGACGTAGAGCCAACTCCGAAATTGGTAATTGGCTTCGGCTCAAGGGAGGTCGGGTTATTAAACATGTGGACATGCGGTACGATAGGGACAAACTTTTCAGAGGTGACGGGGTTCACCTATCAGACATGGGATGTGATTTGTACCTCGGGGTCCTGAAACAACACTTGAGGCAGATAATCGGTGGTTTTGCTGTGGTGGCAAACCAGTCAAGCAAAGCTGGCGGTTTTGGTGGCGATGGGCAGAGGTAAGCCCAAGGTTGGAAGTTACAAGGTTCAAAGTTATAAGTTAGAATAGCATGGGTAGCAGCATCTCCTTTAGAGATGGGAAGGTCCATGGCATAGTCGCCACAGCGCGGCCCACTGTATGGGCAACCCAAAGGGAGAGACGGACAGCCGCACCTGCTGGGAGGAGCATCTGCCAAACAGCGGGTAATGGTGTTCTCAACCTTTGCTGAAATTAACCCCAGAGATGGGGCAGCCACGAACAACCTGCCCAGCTTGGGAATAACCCAGGGCATGCGGCATGGCGTAAGTTAATAGTAAAGGAAGGAACAGGAGGTTACCCTCTCAATTTAATTGAGGAACAGGGGACAAGGTACCTACAGAATGCGGGGACCGAGAGGGGAGAAGAGGGGACCTCCTACAAAGGGGTTGTTTAATTAGTAGTTAAGTTTAGTAGAAATAAGGACCCCAGTTCAGGAAGGGGGGGGGAGGGGAAAGGGTGACCCATCACCCCCCTTCCTGCTTGTTAACATTCAATAAAGAGTGCAGCCGTTTAATCCCATTGAACGTGTCCTCGTCTTATTTTGGGGGGTGCGCCGACAAACCTAGGTTTTAATCCTGTTCTAGCCATGAAATCCTTGGCATTGGGCAAGTCATAACCTCCCAGCCTCAGTACCCCATCTATAAAATGGGAATATGTTTGCCTGTGTTCCCCTCACCCCTGTCCATTTTAGATTGTAAGCCCACTGGGCAGGGACCTGTCTCCATTAATAATTATAAAGTGCCAGGTACACTTATGGCACTATATAAATGCTTAATAATAATAATACTCATGAACAGTCACAAGTACTCCTGAAAGGTAGGTATTTCCTGATGGTACAGGAATAGTTGTAATCATCTACGTGCAACAATACACACATACATTAGCTTCTTCTCATTAACACCCAGCTAGAGGTGTGCACCAGGGGCCCATGTCAGTTTTGTTTTCATTTTTTGTTTTTATTATTTAAATCTGTCATTTTTGTTTTCATAAATATCAAATTGTCATTTTCGTTTTTGCTTTTGTTTTGGTTTTCCATTGGTTTCAATGGAAAACACATTTTTGGCTGTAACATTTTTGTTTTTCACTATATTTGACTGAACCTTGTGGTGATTATAACTCCAATGTAAGGCATTAAGTGGACCAAATTACAAAAAGATTGGATAAAGGAATCCAATTTTATAATCAATTGAATTATTTTATTTTGCAAAGATCTTCATATATATTCTTCGGTGTAACTTCTTTGCCTCACATTTCATGTAGATGGAAATTGGCAAGTTTAACTTTATACCTATTTCTATGTTTACTCTCTCTGACAACTTTTAGAAGGATTGGATAAAGGGTCCTGGTGGTATAAGCAATTAACTTATAAATGTATGTCTGACTGTAACAACTTTGTAGCCCAACTAGTGTACATGAAATTTGGCAGGACTGTATATCTCACTTTCATGATCATCTCTGCCAAATATCAGAAAGATATGATAAAGGGTTCCAATTTTACATGCCTGCACAGCATATACAGAGAAGGAACCTATGCCAGGGATTCTCTTACGTGTCACTGTGGTATAAGATCGGTTTGTGATGCCAATTTGCCAGCAGAAATGTCAACCAAATATCTTCATTCTGTGCTGTGACCATTCCAACATCTCTCCCCCACTTATTACTGGGAAGTCAGAAGCATCTGTTTAGGAATGAGCCAATAGAGATCATTTTTTATCCTCTGTCACAGTGTTGCAGGATGTGATTGTGATGGTAATTGGCCAGCCTGGATGTGTAAACTATGTTTCCTGATTTCTAGGATGTGATCCCCCAAATCCCAGAAGTTACGTCCCTTCCCCTCTCTCCCCCTGCCATGCCAGGTGCCTGCTTCTGACTGGCATTGCATATGCTGCTATTTATCTGAATAATGGTCTTCAGGGGGACAACTTCAATTGCTTATGTAATTAGGTCCCTGTATCAAATTGTACTGTAGTTTGGCAGAGATGACAGGGAAGGCATTTGATATATTCCTGCCAAATGTCCTGTAAAACAGGATGGAATATACAAATGTTACAACTGGAAATGTATGTTCAAGTTAATGTCTTATACCATCAGAACCCCTTATCCAATCTTTCTGAAAATTGTCAGGAGTGTTAAGCTTTTGGAGGGACATAATATTCACAGGTTTCATGCAAATTGTAAAGAAGTTGAAAAAGTTGAAGCCGTGATGGAGCTTTTCTTAAAATCACAACATTCAATTGCTTCTAAAATTGGTTCCCTTTATCTAATTGTTGTGAAAATTGGTCCACATAGTACCCCCCATTGAAGTGCCCTCCACTGGGGGTACAATATCCCCATGTTTCATCAAAATTTAATAATAAACATAAAAGTTATAGCCGGAAATACGTTTTTCAGTTTTTCCCTTGTTTCAAAAACAAAATGCCATTTTTGTTTCTATTTTCGTTATTATTATTTGTCATTTTTGTTATTGCAATAACAATAATGAAAATGACATTTTTGTTATCATTATTGAATAACAAAAATGACATGCACACCCCTACACCCAGCCCAAGTAACAGAACTAAAAGCCAGAAATATCCATGAGAAGTAGGATTCCAAATTGAAGCTACAAAAATGAGAGACAGTAACTCGACAATTCCTCCCAGACCTTGTAACCCTCATATGGGAATGGATTGTTCTGTTGCTTCACTGTGACCATCCTTTAGGACTGTGCGAACGTGGTTCAGGGGTTCGGTGTTCTGCCCAAACTCCGGGTGTTCAGCCCGTTCACGAACACCCAAAACCCAAACTGCTCCCTGCCCGAACTGGCCAAACAAAGTTCGGGTTCCAAACCTGTTTGGGCAAGGGGCGGGGGGTAGGGGGGAACCCGGTTTTCCCTCCCCCCTCCAGGCTGCCTGGGTGGAAGGGGCACCGGGGTTCACCTCCCCCCCCACCATGCCCAGCCTCGTAAAAATATTTTTTTAAAAAAACCCCACCCCAGGGATTGCCCCGCCTGGTAGTGCCGGGGCTCTGGCCCTGGGTCCAGCGGTGGCAGCAGTTGTAGCAGTGGGTCCAGCGGTTCTCCAAGGCACTTCAGGTCTCTACTGGGCCTACCAGGTCACATGACCTGGAAGACCTAGTAGAGGCCTAAAGTGCTCCGGAGCACCTCTGGACCTGCTGCTGCCGCCACCACTACCACTGCTGCCACTGGACCTGGGCCAGAGCCCCAGCACCACCAGGTAGGGCGATCCCTGGGGTGGGGGTTTAAAAGAAAAAAAATATGAGACTGGTTGGGGGGGAGGTGAGCCCCAGCAGCCTGAAGGGGGGAGGGAAAACTGAGTTTCCCCCGCCTGAATGGGTTCGCCCCCCGAACAGGTTCGGGCCAAACAGTCAGAACACCAACTGTTTTGGGAGAGCCGAACCCCGAACGGACCAAACATCGAACCCCCGGGTGTTCACACAATCCTACCATCCTTCAGGGATTTCCACCAAGTTAAGATTTGAGCCATTGTCACACACACTGTTGTCACACAATCTACTGATTTCTGTTGTGTCATATTATGCCTAGAATGCAGAACACTGGACTTTTAAAAGCTCAATTCTCATCCAAATGAGAGTTTTATTTATTTGCTTATTTATTGAAATTTCTATCCCACCCTTCCTCAAAGGCACAGAATGGCTAACAATGTAAAAAAAAACCATACAACTATTTTTTGCCATTGACTTCAGTGGGTGCAGGATTGGAAACTAAGCGTAATCAGGCTACTTTTCTAGGAATTATGGGGTTACAGATGGCAAGAACTACTGAAATAAGATTTGGCAGAGCTTTCCTTGACACATGAGCCAGTACAGGGAAGAAATATGTTCTTAAGAGACTCAAAGCAACATTTCAAAATAGATAAAGACACAGAGCACATGTCAAAGAGCGTCATTTGGAATCTTGTTCATTAAAATCTCACTCCAGTAATGAAGCACAATCATAAAGTGCTTTAAAAGAGGTGAAGAAGCTGAAGTCATTGCCCTATGTGCCTAAGGGCCCATGAACCAAATGAATCATGGAGCTTAATGTAGTGTTAATAGTGTGTTAAAATATGCACTGTGTTAGAAGTTTGGTGGCATAACTCTCTACGAACTAAAATACAAAGAAGAGATGATTGAAAATTCACCATATGCAGTAAATCATTGAATAAGTCACTAAGTATCTTTTAGGGCTGCAGCTTAATTCTCAAATTAATTCAGCTGAAGGATACTCCATTGAAATTATAAATGATATAAGTGCTGCTAAAGAAATCCCTAGATGTACTAACAACAGTTTTGGAACTCCCTTCCCATGGGAATTCAACCAAGGCCGAGAAATTTCTGGAAGCAATGTAAGACCTATTTATTTGGCCAGTTTATTTAATTTAATGTATTTATTTATCTATTCATATCCCACCCCATCCCCTGAGGCTCAGGGTGGTTCACAATAAATAGATAAAATACAAATATAAGATACATAATTGAAACTAGGGCTGAACTGAATAGTACTTCCAGGTATTTGGACCAATTTTTGAAGTTCCGAATAGTCGGTCCAACTACTTGGAGACAATTAGGTGTTCTTGCCGAAGCTACAGACTTCAGAGACCGAAGCACAGAACGTCCAAAAACTTTGTAAACTTGCTGCAAAGTTCTTGAACCCACAGCCAAATCACTACACAGAAAAGCACTACCGAGAAAAGCAGGCTAGCAAGAGTGGGACAATCACTCCAGAAGACAACCCCCCAAAAGTGCAACTGCATGTATAATTTTTTTTTTTAAAACCCACAACAGTAGTGTACCCACTGCATGGCTCACCATCAGCAGCGAGTGCACCCACTTTATCATTATGCCAACCAAGCAGTGCACAAAAATGCAGGCTAGCAAGGGACATTCGCTCAGGAAGAATACAACAACCCCCGCAAAACAGTCTGCAACTGCATGGAGAAATAAATTCCACCCAAAAAAAGCCAGCAAGCAGGGGCTCCAGCAGCAGTCACAAAATTAAGAAACCAGACATTCACACCCCTTTCTGTCTCTTCCTTGGCATGGCATTGTGGCAATGGTAACTTGAACAGACCAAGCAAACTTGGGAAGTGGAGCCAGGCAGAGAGATCCCTCCTCATGATGCCAAGTGCCAACCAAGCAGCAGGCAGCAATGAATGCGGCAGCCAATTATTTTTTAAAAAACAACAACAACTGCATGGCATGGTAAACGGTAAAGTATCCCTCCATCTCCCAACATTGGCCCTATGGACAGGCCAGACCATACCAGGACAGGACAGTCACCCCTCTCCCCTGACAGCCAATTACTTACAGATCCAGCAGCACTGTAGCATGCAGAGCAGCCAAATTCACCAAAGAGAATGGACAAAATGGCTGCAGTGCAGACACTTTTATTTTGCCCTGCCAGCCAATTCAAAAGCTGACCATCGGACTTGACCAGCCAATCAAAACTTGCCATCTGGCTTACCAGATCTTAAGGACCGTGAAAGGACATAAGGAGAAAGGTGGTCCTTCAGATTTGTGGGGCCCAAGCTGTTTAGGCCTTTAAAGGTCAATACCAGTACCTTGCTTGAATTGTGCCTGAAACAATATAGGAAGCCAATACATGCTCTTAAACACCAGTGTAATGTGCTCCGGTGACCCATCCCCATCAAGAGCCAGGCCATCGCATTTTTCACCAGCTGCAGCCCCTGGACAATCTTCAAGGGCAACCCCACGTAGAGTGCGTTACAGTATTCCAGCCTCAAGATAACGAACTCATGGATGATGATGATGATGATAGCCAAATCCATGTTGCAAAGGGACACAGCCTTCTCACCAGATAGAGTTGGCAAAAGGCACTCCTGGCCACAGTTGCAACCAAACCTTCCAGGCACAGCTGAGGATCCAGCTACTCACCTGAGTAGCAAGGGGAGTCTCAATCCTCAATGATGGGATTCTCAGCTCTCCTCAACCCCCAAGCCACAGGGGGTCACCCATCATCACCTGACTCTTGTCTGGATTCAGCTTCAGGGTGCTTTCCGATGTGCAAGTGTACAAGTTTGAGTGGCAGGACACACATACAAATTAGGCGTAGCTGTGATAACTTTGGAAAGGCATGCCACACATGATTGAAGCTTTTTGGCGCACTACCAAATGTGCTGTACCAAGCTGAAAAATCCAGCTTGGTACAGTGCATTTGCCAGTGTGCCAAAAAGCTTCAGTCATGCAGGGTGTGCCTTTCCAACGTTATCAAAGCTGTGCCTAATTTGTATTCGCATCCCGCTGCCCGAACTTGTAAGTACACTTTAATGAACGTTGGAAAGTGCCCTCAGATGACTCACCCACATCCAGTCCCCAATAGCAGCCAGTCACTGAGTAAGCACCGAGGCTGCAGGGCCTGGGGTCAGATGAAAAAGATAAGTAGATCTCGGTATCATCCGCATATTGAAGACATATGTCTGTTACTAGTTTATCTGGAATTCTAAATCTGGAAAATATTGATTTCATTTTAACTATTACTTATTTTGCCGTTATACTTGTAAGCAGTGAAATTAAAATTAAAATATAGTAATGCCCTTTATACATAAAAATATCTGCAACTAGCTTTGACCAAGGTTTTAATTGTTCCTGATTAATTAATAGTAGCTTTTTTACTATATTGATTATTGTATTTCTGACAAATTTCACATTGTTTTATGTACTTCTCAATGTCTGCATTCATGTTTTTCCAATACAACACATCTCTCACTCGTCTCTTACATTTTTCTATTACCAAATACCCTTCGTGATATACTAACATGTCTTGTATTAAAGCCTGCTTACATAAAAATGTCCTGAGTTTACATACAACATTTTTATATGGCATGAGAATGTCCCTATATCTTCTTTTTACCTTGATGGTCCATATGATATCTTGTAACACTGAATCATGTAAAGTGTAGGGGTGTGCACCAGGCCCCCCTGTGGTTTCTGTTTTTTGTTTTTGTTTTCATTACTTAAAAATGTCGTATTTGTTATTGTAATTAATGACAGTCATTTTCGTTTTTGTTAGTTATCGTTTTTATATCATTTTCATTATCGATATTGGTATTGGTATTGATATCGATATCAATATCGGTATTGATATCATTATGGGTATAATTTTTAATTGGTATCGATATTTAGTATCATTATCACTACCACTATCAATATAATTATTGATATTTGTACCGTTTCAAACAAAGATTTTATTTTTGGTATTGGTATCATTATTGATTGCCATGCACAACTAATATTTATATATTATTTAAGGGAGACAGGCAAAGGGAAAAGGAAAACTATCTAATCAATTATCTATATAACTATTCTAATCTAATCTATATGTCTATAATCTATATATCTAATCTGTACTACCTATCTATATATAATGTACAGGGGGAAGAAGGACAGGGAAAGGGAGAAGGTAAAATGTAGGGTATGAGGAAGGAAGGGTATTGGTGGTAATAACTAATAAATAAATAAATAAATAAATGAGGGCTAGAGAGGATTTTTTTTATGTGCAAGCATCACAGTTCTGTAAACGCAACCTGACAAGCAGAGCTCTCTCAGAATGGAGAGAAAAAACCTGGCCCTCCCATTATAAAAGGTTGCAGTGCCCTCCCCCAGAGCCCCTCTTAATTGGTTGTGGGAGGCAGCAGATATTATTGAGCAATCACAGTGTCATTGGCCAGCGATACATCCATCATATATTGCTGAGCTGCTTGTAGGGCTGAAGTGGTAACTCCTTTTTCCGTTCTGCTATTTCATTCCGCCATTGCAGAATTGCCCATGACATTCCACAGCATTTCCACCGGCATTCCGCTAATTCTGCTGGCATTCTGCAAATTCGGAAACTGTTGGAATAAGCACGGAAACTGTCAGAACAAGCATTTTTCGCTACTTCACAGTGCTGGTGGAAATTGCAGAAGATAGAAATTGTCGGAAAAAACATTATTCAGCTATTTTTGCAGTCTTTGAAAGTAGCAGAATGAAAGTAGCGGAATGGCAGAATTAGTGGAATGAAAGTAGTGGAATTAATATCTCTATCGCATCATGCCGCTCATTGCGGAAGAGCTTTTACTGTTAGAAAAAGTTACCGCTGTGGCTTGCCGCTTCATTCCTAGCTGCTTGCCCCTCCCAACACAGGCACAGTTCAAAAGTTCAACCCTGTTAAGACTCCAAGATGTCTGCTCCCTCCTCCCCTCTCCACATTTTCTATCAAATCCCAACTGCAACAGCACTAATAATAATGACAATGATAAAGACATTGTCAGTTTTGTTTCTCGTTATTGTTTCTCATTATCGCTTTTGTTATCATTATTATTATCGGTTTTGGTATCGGTATCGAAATCAGTATCATTATTGTTATCGTTATTCTTGGTTGTCATTTTTGGAATTCTCAGTTTTAGTTTTCGTTATTGTTGTCGTTATTCTCGGTTGTTGTTATCGTTATTGTAACAACAAAAATGACATGCACACCCCCAGAAAGTGTTTTCCATAAATACCTTCCACATGTCATCTGACATTGATATTTGCTTCTTAATCACATTAACATGCATAATATTCAGTTCTCCCTTATTGATATTACTGTCACTATCCTCTACATACATTGTAGATAGTGCATCCACAATCACCAATTGTCTACCAGGACAGTATTTTACATCTAAATTGTATCATTGTAAATGAAAGAATATTCTTTGTAATCTTGGCAGCATGTCACCCAAGGTTTCCTTCCAAATAGATACTAGAGGTTTATGATCTGTCTCATCAATTACTTTTTGATAATATATATAAACATGAAGTTTCTTGCATGTGATATACAATGCCAATTCTTCCTTCTCTATCTGAGCATTATTGCACTCAGTATTAGTCATAGTCCGTGATGAGCCACAGGTTTCCACACATCATCATATTTTTGCAATAAAGTAGCACCTAAGACACTCTTGCATCAGATGATATTTTAATTTGTCTATTTGAATAAAAAAAAACCTGAAGCTTGTGTTATTAACAATTTCAATTTATCAAATTCTTTTTGGTGATGTACTCCCCAATACCACTGAACATTTTCCCTCAGAAATTCCCTCTGATAATATGTCTTGTCTGCTAATTTTGATAAATATCTGTCAATGAAATAAATCATACCCCAAAATTTTTGTACTTCTTTATTCTTTAAAGGTGGCATCTTTTCAATTGCTTCAATTCACTTTTTATCAATTTGTATTCCTTTACTTGCTAATACTTTCTGCAGTCTTTTATCATGTGCTTCCCCATATCAAAATATCAGTATAAACAGCTACTCCTTCAAGGTCTTCAAAAATACGTTGCACCCTTTTATGAAAGACTTCTGATGCCGATATCAAACCAAATGGAAGTCTTTTGAAACAGTACCTACCAAATGGTGTATTAAAGGTGTACAGTAATTTGCTTTCATCATCTAAAGGGATTTGCCAAAATCCTGATGATGCATCTAAGGCACAGAAATATTGTGCTCTTGCCATCTTACTAAGGGTTACATCTCGTGTTGGGATTGGAAAATACTCTCTTTTCACATATCTATTCAATTGTTTTGGATCTAAACATAGTCTTAGACTGAAAACTACAGACCAGTAAGCTTGACGTCTGTGCCGGGCAAAATGGTGGAAACTATCATTAATAACAAAATCACTGGGCATGTTGATAAACATGGCTTAATGGGGAAGAGTCAACATGGATTTAGCAAAGGTAAGTCATGCCTCACTAATCTGTTGGAATTCTTTGAGGGTGTAAATAAGCATGTGGACAAGGGGGACTTGGTGGATATAGTCTACCTGGATTTCCAGAAATCATTTGATAAGGTCCCACATAAAAGTCTCTTGAAAAAATTAAAAAGTCAGGGGATGGAATATAGTGTCTTACGATGGATCGGTAACTGATTAAGGATAGGAAGCAAAGAGTAGGACTAAATGGTCAGTTTTCACAATGCAGAGATGTAAAAAGTGGTGTGCCTCAGGGATCTGTATTCAGACTGGTGCTGTTTAATGTATTCATTTTAATGATCTGGAAAAGGGCGTTAAGAGTGAGGTGATCAAATTTGCAGATGACACCAAGTTATTCAAGGTAGTTAAAACATGAGTAGATTGTGAGGAACTGCAACAGGAACTTACGAGACTGGGCGCCTGGACATCTAAATAGCAGATGAGATTTAATATGGAGAAGTGCAAAGTGATGCACATTGGGAAAAATAATCCAAACAATGAGTACACGATGCTGGGTACTAAGCTAGGAGTTACCATGGCACTGAGGAAAAGGATCTGGTATTGATTGTGGACAATACCCTGAAATCCTCAGCCCAGTGTGCAGCAGCAGTCAAAAAAGCAAACAGAATGTTAGGAGTTATTCGCAAAGGGAATGGTTTCCGCACCTCCGTACAAAGAGAGGCTTGACAAGCTGGGTCTCTTCAGCTTAGAGAAGAGAAGACTGATAGAGGTTTATAAAATCTTGAATGGTATGGAATGAGTAGATAGGGAATGGTTATTTATCCTCTCAAATAGTACTAGAACTAGGGGACACCACAAAACTAGCTGCCAGCAGATTTAAAGCAAATAAAAAGAAGTACTTTTTCACTCAATGCATAATTAACTTATGGAATTGTTACCAGAGGATGTTGTCAAGCCCAGTAATATAGCTTGGTTTAAAAAAGGACTGGATAAGTTCTTGGAGAATAGGTCCATTAATGGCTATTAACTAAGTAGCTTAAGGGATTAACTTCTTATTGTCGGGAGCTGAGAGTGAACAACAGGGAATGGATTGCCCATTGTGACTGTTGGTTCTTTTCCCATGCAATCGATATTGGCCACTGTCGGAGGACGGGATGCCGGGCTTGATGGACCATTGGTCTGACTCACTATGGTACTACTTATGCTCTTATGTTCCACCCCCCTGTCCAACTATCACTAATGAGTGAACTCATTCTGTAGGCTAATTCACTTTTTCAATTATATCAAGAGATTCTAATCTTATCAATTCATGTTTTAACTTGTTCCTCAAAATTAGCAGTACATCTCTAGGTGCATGTATCACTGGTACATATGATTTCATCAACTCTGTTTTATAACATGTAGCCAGTTTGCCCGTTCCTTTAAACACCTCTGAGAAGTTAGATTCTACCTTCTCTGCATTATGCTGCATGACACAATATGTTTTTTAAATCAGTTTCAATTCAGTGCATGCTTTAAGCCCCAGCAATGGATGTGCACCTTCCTTCTTCTACTATAAACTTCATTTGCTCCATACAATCATTTACTATTAGTTCCAATTCGCAACATCCCAATTGTGGAATTACATTGTCACTATGGCCATTTTTACACGGGCAGGAGATGGGTGGGGAGATGGGTGTTCTGACGCAGTGGGTGGAGGTGGGCGTGTGTCCCTTTTCAGGGACACCCACCCACCTCCACCTACGGAGTCTCCTCCAGTTTTCCAGAGGGCATGGTGGGTGGTGGTAGGTGGAGATAGGTGAGTGATGGGTGAAAGTTGGTGTTGCGCGGGAGCACGCACACTCCACCCATCCTCCACGGTGTTCACACAGGTGAACATGGACGCCACACCCATCCCCCCCACCTACCCACCCCCGTTTACATAGATGCCCCCCTCCACACCCCTGAATATCGAGCGGGGAGGGGGGATATCCATGTAAAAACGGCCCATATGATTTTAAAACAGCATCTTTACTAACTTCTAACATAGGTTTTATTAATAAAGTTCCTATAAAGTTCTTTGGTATTACATTTCTTTATATTCCAGTACTTAATATGTATTTATATGTTCTATTAGTCTTTAGCATGACACTCCCATTCCTTGTCTTGATCTGAAGCACATATAATTCCCAGAAACAATTCATTACTTTCCTCTTCTCTGCTGTTATCTTTTCTTCCATTCTTTTTTTGCTGTAAATGAATCTTCAGCCCAGTGTATTGCTTGTTTTGTTTTGTCTTGCTTAAACTTGTTTCTTTTACACACAGAGGCAACATGATTGTATCCATCACACATGAAACATTTCTTGCCTAATGCTGGATATAGTAATCCTCTGGGAACCCTTCCACATCTGAAGCACATCCTTGATACGGTTGTTTCACTCTTCCTCTGTTGTTTTGTAACATAGTCCACTTCCATAAAAGTCTCTGTTTTCTCCACATTTTTTCGTGACTTGCCTACTGTAAAAACTTATTACATTTCTTCTTTATTTCATGAGCTCTGCACATGGCAATGGTTGTATCCAAATTGAGATCTTGTTTTTCTAGCAATAATCTTTTCAACTTATTGTCTTTAATTCCAATAATTATTTGGACAACTCTCCAAAATTAAATGACTTGCTCAAACTCTTAAGTGCTGTCATGTACATAGTTAAAGACTCATTGCCCTTTTGATGTGTGCTATGAAACATATATCGTACATATGTTTCATTTACTCGTGGCAAAAAATACTTCTGGAACCTGTTAATAACAGTTTGATAATTTCCTCTTTCATTTTCTGTCAGACTTGTATTTTCAAATATAGTTTGAGCTTTTGATCAGACCTGGACTTAGGGGCAGCGTTTTCGGAGACCTGCCGCTAGGCCCGGGCCTTGGGCAGCATTTTTGGAGGGGCGGCAATCCTGGTGTTCCGTTGTTGTTTTCTCTTTTCTCCCTGCATGGCCAGAGGCTGCTGCCCCATCCATCACCTCCCTCTGCTGTCTGCCTGCTAGTAGTGATGTAGCAGCAGCAGGACACCAGGGATCGGACTGGGAGATAAAGCTGTTTGTTTGCAAACAGCTCCTCCCTATGTGAGTGATCATAAGGTTTTTTCCTTTTAAGAAGATTCTTCGAGATGGTACCAAACATTCTCACAACTGGGTTGTGCAAGCTCACCATATTCAAATAATAGACCATGTGATGGTCTTGAGCTCCTCTAGTATAAAAGTTCTCTCCCACTCCGAATGACAGTTCCTTCCAACTGTAAGGAAAAGACTCACCCAGAGACGGGGATGGGGGCGTGGTGGCCAGGTGACCAGGGGGAGCCTGGGCTGGGGTAGGCAGAACATACGGCAGCAACGGAGGCGGAGGCAGACTCAGGGGCTTCCCCCGCCGCCGCAAGAACCAGCATCAGGAAGCAGGTCAGCGGGGAGCGTGGGGGCGGGGCCAGCAGAGGCGCCGCAACGCTCGGCACGCCTTCAGGAGAAGGCAGGGGCCAGTGCTTGTGTACTTAAGGAGGGTCAGAGGCATCTGAGCGGCGCCGGTGAACAGCATAGCTTAGAGACTGGCCCCTTGCGACTGTGTTTGGAGGAAAGTATTGCGACGGACGAGAGTGGTGTGCAAAGGCTGAGCGAGTGCGGAGAGTGAGTGTGGTCACGGTGAGTGTGGTGAGATTGGGGGTGTGACACAGTGGTATTTGGGAGCGGGGAGTGTGTGTGCGGGGAAGGAGGGTGGTGTGCACAGTTACCCGTTCCCCCGTTCCTGGACCCCCAACTATCCTTCCCTCATGACCTGCATGCGTAGACCCGTTCCTTCCCTGTTTCCCTGGGAACTACTGCCCTGTGACCCCCACCTTCCTGCACTGTCTTCTCACCCCTTGCAATTCCCCCCTCCCCCCCGGTGCGGTTGGAGTCACAGTTCCGTGTGGGTAAAGGTGTGGTGGGGTTAGGGGCTGTTCTTACAGCCAGCACGTTCGAGTGGGGCATAACTCAGGGCCTCATTGTCTCCCCCCCTATGATGAGATAGGCCGCACCTCCCTTGGGAGCCAGAGACCCTATAACAACCTGAGGGGTGTCTTTCCTTCATCTGTGGAGTTGCCCCCACGAGAGCTGGGGAGAGTAGCGGGGATTAGGCTAAAGATCCAGCCAGGTCCACTTCCCTTTCATGCTTCCCCATCCATAACACCAACCCTTTCTAGCAATATAAGAAAAAAATTCCGCAGAGGGCTGGAAGGGTGGGTGTTGTGAGAATGTTTGGAGCCATCTTGAAGAAGTTGTTTACAAGGATGAAACCTTCTTTTCTTCTTCGAGTGGCTCCTCACAAGCCCTTTTTACATTGTTCCACCGGGTGGGGGGGGGTCTATGGGCACACCGGTGCATGGGCGGGGCATGCATATGGCTGCACACACATCCCCACTCACCCACAGCCATGGAGCAACCACCATTTCCCCCTGTTGCTCTGTGCATGGGAATGAGTGGGGGTTGAGTGGGGATGCATGTTAGACAGGTATGCACACGCTCCTTCAGTCATCACGGGCACACGTGCCGTGCCATGCCGTTCACACGGGGCTCCCCCACCCATGAACACGCAACATGGGTGTGGGGCTTGGCTTGGGGGCAGAGCTTGGCTTGGGAGATGCAGCCTGAGAAGGACCTAGGGTGCAAAATTCCTCAGTCTGGCCCTGCTTCTGATCCAGCTATATTTAGCAGAACTGCCACTTTTTGAGCATCTGGCTTTGAACGCAGACCACTTGCTCTCAAAAATAGTTCAAATTTCTTTAAAAATCTTTTCCAATCCTCCGCTAAATTTCCCATTAGGGATACACTCATGGGTGGCTTAAGTAGATCCATATTCTTTTAAACAATTTATCTTAGTTATGCTCCTATCTCATTTTTAGATAGGATACTTGAAGGGCACCCCACTCCTGGAACCATGTGTTATTTCTTCTATTATAAATCACTGATCAGCTCTGTTGTAATAATTAATTGGTTTCTTTATTATAACATTCATATCAACTTACATAGACTTACAGATTCATGTCCGCCCTCTCATCCTCTTGTCCCTAACTGTCCCCCTGGTTCCTCTAACTGTCAGCTTAGAATCCTCATCTTAAATTAACACCAGTGCCACTTTTACATGAGTGGTGGGATGCAGCGCACTGAAGAACACACTTCCTGAAAAGCCCCACGGGGACCGTTTAGGTGCACCGGAAGTAGCCGGCTGCCATAGGAATTGTGACTCGGGTGGTCTTTTTGAAAGCACGTTTGGGAAACCTCAATTTCGAGGCTTCCCAAATGCACCTTCAAAAAGACTGTGCGAGCCACAATTCCTATGGTAGCCAACTTCATCCGGTGCATCTAAACGCACCCCGAGGGGCTTTTCAGGAAGCACGTTCTTCAATGCACTGCATACTTCCGCTCATGTAAAAGTGTCCTAACACCACAGATACCTTTGACAGGCCATATGTTCCCTCCAAATTACCGCCACTCCACCCCTGACCTCCAACCCAAGGCTGATGCTACAGAAAGTAGCCGGCTGACAATATAGGTACAGCTGCATCATCCAGCCAGGTCTCTGTTATACAAGCAAGGTCAGTGGCTTCATCCGGAATAAGATCAAAGATGACAGGCATTTTATTCACCACTGACTTTTCATTAAGCAGGAGCAGTGACAGATCATGGTCACCACATGATTTGACTCCTATATATCCTGAGACAGGAGTGAAGAAGGACAGTGGAACCAGCCCCAATTGCCTTCCCCTGTACCCACAAGACCTTAACCTCTGCTCCCTGCCATACCTCCCTCTACCCAATATGAATCAAATGGGCTACCCCCTAACTCCCCTCTTTGGAGCTGTTCCACCCCCTGGAGAAAAGTGATCACAATCCCCACCCCTGGGGTTGATGGTTTCATAACGTTCATCATCCCCCCCAGTGACTTAAAAAAACCGGGGTGTGTGCCCTAAGCCTAATATCCCAGGAGGTAAAAAGGACAGGAAATCAGACAGGGATCATCTATCACCCTTCCCTTCTACTCCTGCTCACTTACCTCTCACTCAAGGGAGCTCCCATCCTCAGAAAATTCTTCCATCTTCCACCTAGGAGAACCACCCCCACCACCTGCACATACCCCTGCACAATTGCCAAATCCCATCACCCTCTAAATTCAAACAAACACCTCCACTCTGATGCTATTAAACCTGTTATTGCTGCCTCCATTTTTACTATCTCTAGCACCTGAAGGCCTTTTACGCTGAGGCACAGACTGGAGGGGTCCATGGCTGCTGCTGGTGTGGTGTCCTCCCAGCTGCCTGCCTCCTCTGGCAAACATCCCCAGGGTGATGGGTGGATTACAATGGTCCATGTCCGTGAGGGGAGGGGGGGCATGAGGGAGAAACAGGCACAGCAGCAACAGCAGAAACAGGAGCTGGATAATGGGAACCCTTCCCTCCAAGACAGGCCTGGGGACCTTTTATGCTGAGACGCAGGCTGGGAGGAGTCCATGTCTGCTGCTGATGTGGTATCTTCCCATCTACCCAAGTGCCTGTGCCTTTACAAACCCTGTCCCCCATTCTCCCCTGGCAAACATTCATGGAGGCGGGGTGGGGGTGGGCTTGGTCCATGACCAAGGTGGGGCTCAAAAGCAATAGGCACAGCATCAGCAGCAGAAACAGGAGTCAGAGAATGGGAACCTTTCCCTACAGGCAGGTCTTTTACACTAGGGCACAGGCACCAGTTGTTTGGCAGATGGGGAAAGTGCTTGGGGTGCTGTTTTTAATTGGCAATTTTAAATATTTGTTTACACTTTGAGTTTTTAAATTGTGTAGCAGGGGGTCTTCTCAGGGCCACATGGGGAATGTGGAAAGTGTGTGTGGGGGGTATCCACACAAGTAAAGATACTACAGTATCGATATAACAATGTAAGGTACCGTGGCCGTCCGAGCGCAGAAATGAAAAACGACAGCGAAAAAAATGTTTTTGTTGTACACGAAATGTAATGTAAGTTACTGTTGATACTAAAAAATAAAAAATATATTACAAAAAAAACCACCCAGCAGCCCATGGTCAACGGTATCAAAAGCTGCCAAGAAATCTAGCAGGATAAGTAATGTAAAACATCCTGCATCCATCTCCCAGCAGAGATCATCGACTAAGGCCACCAACGCTGTCTCAGTGCCATAGCCGGGACAGAACCCAGATTGAAAAGGGTCTAGGAAACCAATGCTGTCCAGATGCTCCTGGAGCTGGATCACCAGTGCCCGCTCAATAACCTTCCCTAAAAAGGGAAGGTTAGAGACAGGTTGGTAACTGGCAAGTGCGTGCACATCTAATGATGGTTTCTTTAGCAGGGGGTGCACCACAGCCTTTTTGAGGCTGGGCGACAACCTCCCCTGCCACAGGGACGCGTTAACAACTCTTGCCAGCACCATCCCCAATGTCTCCCTGGAGGCTTTCACCAACCAGGATGGGCATGGATCAAGTTCACAACTGGTGGCTCTCACAGATCCCAGAACATCCACCGCATTGGCTGGCGTCACTTCCTGAAACTTCCCCCACAACATTGGACCAGACAGGGCCTCTGTAACCTCGCGCTCTCCGCCTACTCCCCCCCAACCCGGTGTCAAAGTCAACCTGAATCTGAGTGATCTTGTATGCAAAGTAGGTGACAAACTCCTCACAGCAGGCCTGGGACAAGTTCCCATCCAGGCAGAGGGAGGCCGGACTGACCAGCCCCCGCACCACCCGAAATAGCTCTGCTGGGCGTGACTTTTCAGACGCTATGAGGGCAGAAAAGAACCCCTTCTTTGCTGTCCTCACAGGCTCAACATAGGACCGCAAATGGGTCCTATGGAGAAGTCAGTCGGAGTCAGAGTGAGTCCGATGCCAGCATCGCTCTAGCCTCCTGCCTCCCTGTTTCATACACCGCAGCCCCTCAGTAAATCAAGGGGCCCTGCGGTGAGGAGACGGAGGCAGGGGGCGTCTTGGAGCCATCCTATGAGTGGCCTCTCCCAGCAAGCTGTTCCAATGCTGGATTAGCTCATTGTCAGAGTGGCTGTCCAGGTCCAAGGTTAATTACCTCAGAACCTTTTGGAACCACTGGGACTCCATCAGCCTCCGAGGGTGGACCAACCTAACTGGTCCCATCCCCTTCTGGAGGTGGTGTGCTGAGAGGCTGGCCTGGAGGAGATAATGGTCTGTCCATGACAAAGGCATAACCCTAACCTCCCCCACTACCGGACCACTCTCCTCAAGGCCAGAACTGAAGATCAGGTCAAGGGTATGCCCCCGACGTGGGTTGGGCAGTTGACCACTTGGGACAAATCCATGGTTGCCATGGCGGCCATGAATTCCCGCTCCACTCCTACAAGGACGGCATTGGCATGGACGTTGAAGTCCCTCAGGGCCAAAGTCCTGGAGGAGCCCAGCACCACCTCCAAAGCCAACTCTGCTAGAGCGGCAAGGGATGCTGTTGGACAAGAAAGGGTCTGGTATACCACCAGTACCCCTAGATTGCCCCCAGTAAAATCAAACACCACATGGAGGGCCTCAATACCTGCAATATCCTGGACTGGATATCTCCGAACAGGCCAGTCTTCTCTAAAAATAATAGATACACCACCTCACCGGGTGCCTGTGCGGGTCTGGGGCTGTATGGCATACCCGGCCGGAACGAGGTCTACTAAAGTTGGTCCAGCCATCTAGTCCAGTCAGGTCTTGGTAATACATGTGAGGTCCACAGCCACATCCAGGATCAAATCCTGGACAATTGGGGCCTTGTTTACAATGGACCTCGCGGTTAACAAAAGCAGCCCCTCACCGGCAGACCTTGGACCTAGCTCCTCCCTCCACCCCAGAGGGGGGATGGCATGCTGCACCTCCAACAGGCACCTAGGTCCCCTAGGGGCATGAGTCATCTATCCACGTGGACCATACCATCCAAATCCAAGAACTACCCCTATGGCCGCCGCCCCCCATCCACCCAATCCCAGCCCCCTAAACCTGGCTGTTCACCCAACGGCCCCTCACCCCCCCCATCCACCTTACCACTACTCCCCCAAACCACCCTCCAGTCCATCTGGCAATCCTGCTGCCACCAGGGGCCAGTTCAAGACATACCCCCCCAACTTCCTTCTCTCACAGGCAGTCGAGTACCTCCCCCACCACCACCTACTACCACCAAGTGACCTCCCTACACCTCCACCTGCTGCCACCAGGGTTTTGTTCTGGGTCCCCTCCCTTCCCCACCCCACCCACCCTATCCTCTAACCACCCCTCCTACACTCCCCCACCCTTCCTCCCCAACCCTGAGAAAAACAATGCCCCTACCTGCCAACATACCCTCTAGGTCCCCTGAAGCCCTCAAGTGCCCCTAAATGCCACACCCTTTGGCCGTGGTCTGTGGCTCGTGGCCTGTGGCAAAGTTGCTGGCAGCTGGGATAAATAGCCCCCAGTCACTTCCAGGTAGGCAGGTAGGGGAGAGGACAAGCTGGCCCACGTGACCGGCTACTTCATTCCCCCCGAGGCTCACAGGTGTCTTTTTCGCCACCGCAGGTCCCCGGAAGTCCCGTGGAGCAGCAGAGTAACAGAGCAGCAGAGGCAGCAGCAGCGGACTCCCCTCAGTGACCAGATGACTCAGCGCAGGTAGATAACAGTCCCAGCTGGCACTTTACAATCAACAATTATAGACAGGTCCCTGCCCCAGTGGGCTTACAATCTAAGCAAGATGAGGGAGGGGAGACAAGGGGAAACGGAACAGCAGGAGAAACAGAAATACATCTAAGAAGTTGCAAAGTTGCAGGTACAAATGCTTAGTTTAGCTACAGGGGTGGAGGAAAACCTAAGAAAATAAAGACAAAAACTAGGAGGATGTGGAGCTAGGGAAAGCCTGATGGAAGAGAGAGACTTTCAGGAGGGATTGGAAGATAGGGAGGGAGCACAATAAATTTATTCAGGGAGAGAGTTGCAGGCATAGGGGGCAGCAAGGGAAAGGGGGCAGATATGTTTTGAGGAGCAAGGGTTTTTATCAGCAGGCAAGCATAGTAGCAGAAGAGGAGCACAACTTCTGGACAGAAGTGTAGTGGGAAATGAGCACAGAGAGATAGGAGGGGGAAAGGCCATGAAGACTCTTGAAAGAAAGGACCAAGAGCTTGTGTTGAATGCATTCAGGCAGAGGAAGCCAGTGGACAGAAGAGAGGAGGGGCTGAACATGATGAAAGCAGTGGTGAGGTGGATGACCTTGGCAGTGGAGTGTTGAACAGAAGTGAGGGAGGCAAAATAAGAGTAGGGAAGGCCAGTAAGGAGAAGACTGCAATAGTCAAAGTGAGAGATAACTAAAGCATGGACTAGACTTTTGACAGCTGAAACAGTAATGAAGGGTTGGAACTTAGCAATGTTGTACAGGAAGAGGTGACAGACTTGGTGACTGTTACAGGGTGTAGTGCCCAGTGGTAAGTCCTCACACAATGTAGCCCAAATAGCCAATATCTTTAGAGATTAGCTCATACAAAGTCTTTATTATATATTTATACACAACTCTTCAAAGTCTATAGACAGTATCATTCTCCACCCAGAGAGCAAATGCCAAAGGGTGTCTTCAGACGTTATGAGATCACGGTGAACCACGGTGAATACCCACCTGTGGTCACCGGGTCTCGAACGTCTGTTTGCGGCGCGCCAGATGTTCGTCACGGTGAATCCCCACATGGGGTCCGTTTGAACCACGCTTCCCGGGCTAGCCGGGGAAGGATGGTCAAATGGACCCCGGGCCGGGACCAATGAAAAGTCACGTCTGGCCACGCGCCACGGCCCGGGATCCCCGGCGGGATCCTGGGCCATGGCGTTTCCAGCCCGACGCGGCACCCGCAATGGCCCCGCCGCCCACCCGTCTCCTCGGAGGGCGGGCGGCGGGGTGCGTGGAGGGGGCGGGGCCGTGCGGCCGCCCCGGCCCCATCCACTTTCCCCACCGGGATCCCCCCGGCACGTCTGTTGTGCCGTTACGGGGTGACCCCGGTGGGGAACGAAGCCGGTGGTTCCGGTACGGGGCCAAATGGCCCCGTATCGTCTGAAATCACCCAAAGTCTCTCCTAGTGCTGAATCTAGAATTCCACAAGGTCTCACAAGAACGCATGAGATTCTCACAACCCTGCACAAGATCTTGCTGAGATTTTCAAGAATCTCATGAGATTCACGAAAATCTCAAAATGCATTTTGCACATGCGCAAAATGGCCACCGGGACCATTTATGTGCATGCACGGCCTCTGGCAGCCACTTTTCGTATGCACAGTGTTTTTTGAGGGTTCTCAAGAATCTCGCAAGATTCTTGTTGCCCTTAAAACACTTTGTGCATGCGCAAAATCACCACCAGGGGCCAACCATGCACAGAAATGGCCGCAATGGCCATTTTGCGCATGCACAGTTCCGGGTTTCAACTGCACAAATTTCACATGAGAACGAGTCGAGAATCAGTCAATTCTTGACCCATTCTTGTTCTCACAAATCTCTGTGAGAAGTCAATACTCGCCAATATTTAGCAAGAACATGAGGGTGAGTTTCACCCCTAGTATCTCCCAGCCAGGCAGGGATCCCTTGGCTGGCACTCACTGCTTCTAGGCCTCGGGTTCCTTCAGGAATGCCAATATTCCCGCACGCTCTTGATTGTTGCCTTCAACAGGGTTTCAGAATCTTGGTCAGAAGTATCCAGCAGACTCCATGGAGCTCCTTTTTCCTATGCATGCAGGCACAGACTGACCGCTTGAGCAAGCTGCCTCTTCTTATACTGAGAGTGGGCGTGGCTAGACTCCGGTGTCCTCAGCCTTAAAGGACCCGTGTCTACCCACGGTGTATTAATCCCAGTCAACTGGATTTTCCAATTCTTACAGGGCCACTCTGCCAAGCCATTGGCTT
The DNA here is from genome assembly GCA_003113815.1 of Sphenodon punctatus. NCBI lineage: Eukaryota > Metazoa > Chordata > Lepidosauria > Sphenodontia > Sphenodontidae > Sphenodon > Sphenodon punctatus. The sequence continues at coordinate 2,687,655 of QEPC01009440.1, read as the reverse complement.
TGAGTCCTTGCTCAGTCAGCCCAGTCCTCAGACTGGCACACTCTCATTTTAAAGAGGCAGAAGTCCCACCAGGCTGCTCTCTATTAAAGTAGGGCTGAAATGAGAAGCCATTTCATTCTCATGAAAATCTCATGAGAATCGAGAAACCCTAGCAAGATCTTGGTATGAGCTGACTAAGGGTTTTGAGAATCTTGCAAGAATCTCACCTTAAAAACTCAATAAATCACTGCACATGCACAAAATGGCCACAGGGGGTGTTCTGTGCATCCGCAACATTTTTTAAAAGGGCTGCTGTTTTCCAAAATGGCACCATCTTGGAAAAGGGCTGCACATGCAAAGAATGGCCCCAGTGGGTGGTCAATTTTGCACATGCGCAATGATTTTTTTAAAAAAAAGAAAATGAGAAAAAAATCTTGTTGAGAGAATATCAAGATTTTTTATTTTCTTGATTCTAATTTTTATCTTGATTCTCATCGAGAAGCCTGATTCTTGACAAGAATCAAGAGAATAGTGAGACTGAGTTTCAGCCCTAGTTTAAAGAAAAGGGAGGTGTCAAACATGCACTCTAAGCGACATGCTTGGGGGACTGGCTGGATGGTGACCCCCATTGATGGAAATTGAGCAGGGGGAGAGGAAGATTTTAGAAGGATGATGAAGAGTTCATTCTTGGACATATTAAGTTTGATTTGGCAATGAGACATCCAGGCAGAGATATTAGAGAGACAGCTGCTCTATAAGCACAAAGGCAATTATGGATCTGGAGATAGATATCTCCAAAGTGAGGGGAACACTGAGGTGGTTGAGACCCTTTTTGGTTGACAAGACCTCCATGATTACGGGCCATGATTACGGGTGTAGGGAGTTCTTGTAGTTTTACCAGGACGTCCCCTGTCCGTCCCAGTTCCTGTTGTTTCTTGACGGTCATCTGTCAGGAGGAAGTTGAGGACAGGTTCGTGCGTAATGTCCAAGACTTCCACAATAAAAGCATAACCACTCAGCATGCCTCCTCCCCTTTTCTTGCATCATTAACAGGCCTCGCGAGGCCCCGATCTGCATAGGCTCGGGTTTGTCGGCCCATCGAACCTCAGTTTAGGTTGATGCAGGGACAGGCGTATGAACTTGCCAGGGAGTGGTCCCTTCTTGCTGTCGTTCTCGCTTTCACTGTATGAGACGGTCCTCAATCTGATGCGTCAAGTTGACCAGTTCCGCCCATGTAGCCGGCATGTCAGTAAATGAAAGCTGGTCCTTAAGGTCATCACTGAGGCCTTTATGAAAAAGGACCTTGAGCACATTGTCAGGCCAATCTAGTTCAACTGCTAAATGCTGAAAAGTTGTAATATATTCAAGGAGGGGTCCTTGACCTTGTCTTAGAGTCAAAAGGACATTTTCCGCATCCTTGACCCTATGCGGGTAATCAAATAGAAATTGGAATTCCTGCAGAAACTTCTTTAAATTTCTCAACAGGGGGCTATCCTTTATTAGTAAGGGTGTAGCCCAATCAAGTGCAATGTTCTCCAAGTGCCCAAAATTAAATGCCACCTTTGCAGCATCGGGCCGGTAAGTTTGAGGCTGTAGCTGCAACGCTAATTTACACAAGGCCAGAAACCCTTGGAAATGTTTTTTATCCCCACTAAATTTAGTTATAGGGGATGTTTTGGTTCCCTCCATACTGTTTCTTGTTCCACTACACATTCTAGCCTCTCATCCTCTAGAGGAGCAGTGATGGTGGCTTCTTCGGCCGCCTCAAACCCTTCCACCGCACCTGGCTCCTGCCATTCCTTAATATCCCTGACCTCCATGGCCAGGGATTAGACAGCCTTAGTTAATTCCTCTAGCCTTTTGACTGGGTCCATGGTGCCGGAGACACTGTGTAGGATGGGATATCTCGGGGAAGGGGAAAGGACCCAGGGGAAACCTCTTCTACTCACCAGAACTAGCGCACAACCTTTCGCAATGGGGAGGTCTTATGCGTATTTTGGGGAAAACAACCCCTCAGGATCTTATAGAGCCCTAAATCCCCTACTGGGGATGAGGCAAGATCATCATGGGGGGGGGGGAGAGGCCAAGGCCCTGTGCAAGACCCCCCACACTGTCACCTCCACCACTCTCCCACAAATACTGCTGTGCACCCAAACTGACTCAGACACCATCACCTGGGAAAGGGAGGAAGGGGTGCAGAAAGGTGAGGGCAATAGAGGCTGCACCAAGGGGGAAAAGTGTAGGGAATGCAGGTAATCACACTTGGGGAGGCTCAGGGGGAAGGGTCCCAACCACAAGAGGGAAGATAGTGCAGATGAGTTACCATACACAGTAGACAACACCCAGTTCAACAAACCACACACCTACCTTCCAATGTTCTCACCCACCAAGTCCGCGCTCACCCATCACCTCCGTACACTCACTGACACACTCTCACGCACACTGATCGCTCACACACACACTCTGCTACTCCAAGTCTCTCAATCGCCATTCGGTTCCAAACAGAAGGGGATCGGTCTCAGCAAGATGATCTCCGGCAGTGTGTCTACTGCCGGCCTCCATCTTTATTTGAATCGCTCCGCCCCCTCTGTGCGTGGAGCAACTCAAGGCTTCAGTTGCCCCCCACCTCTTCACTATCTGGCGGTGCCTGTACGGGCTCCGCCTCCTCACCCTCTACAGGGGGCAGGGACTCATCCTCTACGTCATTGTTGGGGATGGTGTCCCTGGGATTCCCCGCATCCCTGCAAGGTGCCTGAGGCGCATGGCCCCAGCCGTGGCTGAGCTGTTGCTGGTGGCGGCGATAGCATTTCCTAACAGTCTTGCATTGATGCAAAAAAGAAGGAAGATTCATGGCCACCCAGGCCTCCACCGTGTTACCCCAAGATTCTCTCAGGAATCATTAGCTCCACCATGGGGTCAAGGATCTCCGTAGGAAAGCTTAAGTTATACCAAAAAGTCACAATAGACAATTATTATGACTAAAATACTACTATTTATTGTCCTGCCAAACTGGCTTACACACTACTATAAAAGCACTATGGAAGCACATAAAAAAGGTTATTGATTACAAATATATATCTTTTTGGAGAATGTATCTCATCACACAGATATCACAGGTCCCAAATAAGTTGTCCAGGGTCTGTAGGGTCCTGCTGGGGAAGATAAGATGTTAACTTGCTGCTATGCTAGAGACGTGATAAGGATTAAAGTAAAAATTGTAAAAAATAAAAGATAGAAAATATAAAGAAAAATATGAAACAAAATTTGTCCAGCAGTTGAGGAATGGCCTCCATCAGTCAAGCTCCAAAAAGGGAGAAAAAAAGACAGAGAAGCACTTGGGGGAACTTTGCCCACCAGGCAGAGTTAAAAGAAAAATAGAAAAGAAACAGGTAATCTGAGACCAATGCAGTGCTTCCCGAAAGGAAAAGAAAAGTCGGCACCTGGGAACAAAACCTTAAAGAAAAGTAAGAATTGCCCTTGAAAAATGGGAAAATAAATTTTAACAAAAATTACTTTAGGGCAAAAAGAGAAATTACTTGAAAAGTGTGAAAATGAAGTTAAAATGAAAATAAAATGGCTTGAAAAGAGGGGGAGAAATGAGAAAAATGAAGTTAAAATGAAAATAAAATATAAAAATAAAAATAAAGATGAGGGGAAAAAGAGAAAAGTAGCCTTAAAGTAGCTTTAAAAATGAAAAGTGGTTTTTAAAATGAAAAAATAAAAGACTTAGGAAAAAGTAGTATAAGAGAAGATTGGAAAATAAAAGAAAAAGAGTTGCGACAGAAAAAAACCCATGTCCCGCATGTGACTTGGTCCAGCAGCATGTTGGTTAGAAAGCAAGTGTCTTCCTCTAATGTCAACAATATCCTGCCATTCTTATAGGATTTCTGATGCACATCTGCATTTGGCCCATGGGCTTGAGGAGAAGCCCCAGGACTGTGCTGGCAGATTCAGTGAGGGTGTGTGTGTGTGGGGGGGGGGGGCAGTGTGTCTGTGTCTGGCCAAGGGTGAAGCTGCCATGGTGCTTGCTTGGCAGGGGGCAGGGCTAGAGGTGGGGCTGTAGGAGCAGCCTAATCATCTGGGTGGGGTAATACTAACTTCGGACTTTAGCCCCCCCATCTACATCACCTCTGGATCAACCCCTACAGCTCCTTGTAGAAGTACTGGACATGGCTGGACTTGAGGTTGTCTTTGTGACATGCCTTGTAATCATGGTCTTTGAGGCATGCCTTGGAGTCCTGGATCACCATATTCCTCTCTGATGACATCGCCACACTCATCCTTGGTGACTTCAATATCCATGTTGGTGCACCCTCTCAGCCTTGCATTGTCCGCTTCCTCTCCTTAGCCTCTTCCTTTAATCTCCACCTCTGGACTAGCTCCCCCACCCACACTGATGGACACTCTCTTGATCTCATTTGTAGGGGGTAGGGCTAGAGGTGGGGCTGGAGGAGGGGCTTAATCATCTGGGTGGGGTAATGCTAACTTTGGACTTCAGCCCCCACATCCACATCACTTCTGGATCCACCCCTGCAGCTCCTTGTAGAAGTACTGACCATGGCTGGACTTGAGGTTGTCTTTGTGGCATGCCTTGTAATCATGCCTCAGGTCCTTTGCCATATTTCAGCACTGGGTCATGTCCTTGCTGTATCCCAGCTGCACTATTCCCTCAGAGATACATTGATGCACTCTGTTTCCCCTAATCTTATCCCCATTCCCTGTCTCCCCTCTGATCAACTCCAATTCTCCTGTTTCCTCTGGAACTGTTGCTCTTCTGCTAATGAAGCCCCCTATATCCATGATCTTTTCTTCTCTCACTCCCTTCACCTTCTTGCACTTACTGAACCTGGATCTCCCCCACTGACTCTGTCACCTCTGCCACCTCTGCCACCTTCTCCTAAAGAGGTCTTTCCTTCTCCCACCAGCCCATGCTGAAGGCCGGTGTGGTGGTGTAGGCCTCCTCCTTGACTCTTCCGGCCAGTTTGACCCCCTCCCCCCTCTCTCTCCTTCCCCTCCTTTGAGACTCAGTCCTTACGCCTCTACTCCCCTCTCCACCTCCATGCTGCTGTTATCTACTGCCCCCCCCCCGGCTCCCTCTCCTACTTTCTCTCTGAGTTTGAATCCTGGCTCATCCTATTCCTCTCTGACAACATCCC